>JAJHSJ010002343.1:0-43995 GCA_021015155.1 Magnolia officinalis | reverse complement strand
AGAAAAATCTCATTGTATTGTTGTCTGAGGAAACACCAGAAAAACTCAGAAAAGAGGGGTTTTTTTGAATTGTGTAAGCCCAAGTGGAAAAGACACAATTGTAAAGGTTTTTGGTGAACCTGTGAAAACCTATTTGTTAGTGAACGCTAATATCCCCTGTGTGAGGATATTAGGGAGTGGAGTAGCTTTTGTGTGGCTGTTGGAAAACAGTTGGTGTACACACAAGCGAACCACTATAACTCTTTGACTTGTGGTTTGAATACTTGCTTAATTTTCATATCTTTTATCATTCGATTGTGTGGAATGTACAAGTGGATGTGAATGTTGTAACTATTTACATTTCAAGCAAGTGTGGGGATTGTTGTAATAATAATTAGATCTTCCTACTGTCTGCATTTAAATTCAATTCCTTGCTATTTCATTTACTTATATTAATATTGAGTCCTTGATCCAAAAGAGGTTCTAGAAATAAGGTTGTCCTACCATAGCCCTTGTTGATTATGGTTGTAAGGTTGTCCTTAGAACTGAATTTGCATCAATCTCTCGATATCTATTTATCAAGGTGATTTAAATTTAGCTTTGTGAATTGATTCATGTTGTAAGGCTATTGGTTATTTTTTCCGCTTATTTTATTTATTTGGCATAGTCCTATTCACCCCCCAGCCCCACCCCCCCACCTCTAGGACATATAGCTTGGCCTTTTCAAGTGGTTCAGAGCCTAATAGCTCATATTTGTTGCTTTTTATTTGGATTTATTTCCTGAGCTAACGATCTAAGCTATATAAAAAGATGTCAAATTTTGATAGCCTTTCAGTTACTAGACCTCCTCCCTTTGATGGCTCCAACTATGCCTATTGGAAAGCCAGAATGAGGATCTTCCTAAATCAATGGATGAAAGTGTGTGGCAAGCCACAGTACCTGAATGGAAACCTCCTATCATGGAAGTAACTGGTGTTGATGGTTCAAAATCTATGAAAATTACACGTATTACCAATGGACCACACTTCAGAAAAATGAGAGTAGTGCTAATGCTAAAGCACTAAATGCAATCACTTGCACTATCACCGGATGAGTTCAAAGAATCATATCCTGTGATACTGCAAAGCAAGCTTGGGATATTTTAGAAATGACACACGAAGGTACATCAATTGTCAAGAAATCTAAAGTCCAACTCCTCACAACTAAATTTGAAGAAATTCATATGGAGGAAAATGAAATGTTTATGGACTTTTACACTAGATTGAATGACATTGTAAACTCAATGTGGGGTCTTGGCGATAAGATCCCAGAAAGTAAAGTGTGTGCAAAAATACTACGCTCTCTTCCTGAACGGTTCAATTCTAAGGTAACCGCAATCCAGGAACTTCGTGATACGGATAATATGAAGGTAGAAGAATTAGTTGGTTCTTTACAAACCTATGAATAAGTTTTAAAGCTCTAAAGGTAAATCTATTGCTTTGAAGTCATCTAAAAGTATTATTCAAGAAAATTCAGATTCAGAAAAGTCTGAAGATGATAGGCCCCTTTTGGCGAAAAAGTTTTATATATTTTCAAAGTAAGAAAAGAGTCGATTTTCAAAAGCAAATGAAAAGAAACGTTCCAAACCTAAGTCTAAAACTTGGAAATCATTGAAAGATAGTCAATGCTACAACTGTCAAGAATATGGGCATTTAGCAAACAAATGTCCTAAAAAGGACAGATTCAAAAGGAAGGGTATGTTGGCTACTTGGGATGAATCGTCTGATTCTGAAGCTTCTTCTGAGTCAGAAAATTCAGAAACCGAGTCGGGCAGTGAACTTAAGGCCCTTATGACTCTAGCCAAGTTTACTTTTTCCGATCACGATGATTCAACAAGTGAAGAAATTTGGATAGTGATCATGAATATGATGAAGATCTTCAAGATGCTTACAATGCCCTTATATAAGGAAAGTTGTAAAATTGCTGTCAAACTAAAACTTCAAAAAGAAAAGTTTTTAAACTTAAAGAATGTTTTGAAACTCTTATTTTAGAAAAATCTCAAATTTCAGATAGTTTTGAAAAGTCTAAGGTGTGATCTAGAATTCAAAACCTCCCTAATTGAAAATTTGAAATCTGAAAATGAGAAACTTAAAAATGAAGTATCTTCTCTTCTGAGTTTGAAGGACACATGGAGATATGCCCAAGGTGATCCAAAATTAGAAAAATTATTATCCGGATCAAGAAAATGTGGCGATATCGATCCGGGTTGGGTATGATAAAAAACACATCTCTAAACAGAAGAATACTCCTTCCAATTTTGTGAAAGGAGAGACTTCTAACTCAAAAGGAAAAGGTACTAGTCAATTTTTTCTAAAAATATAAAAACTTTTCAAAAACCCAAAAGCAGCTATTAAATTTTAAAATCAGATTCGAAACCCACTAGCTGAAAAAATTATTGATTTACTTAAGGAGCTATTAAAATCTAATTCTGTAGGTCACTCTTACAACTATAAACATAAAACCAATTATTCTCCTAAACCAAAACAGTACTGAAATGGGTTCCAAAGCTGTCTGTTTGGTTGCTCACACTGCTTTCAAAGCTACAAGCCATTCGAAATGGTATCTAGACAGTGGATGCTCCAGACATATGACAGGCGACAAAGCACTATTCACCGATCTTAAAGATATGACTGATGGGTCAGTCACATTTGGTGATGGTAGCAACTGCAAGATATTGGCAAAGGTACGGTCCAACTCTATAACCTTCCCTTATTTAAAAATGTTTATATGTTGAGGGTTAAAACACAACCTGTTGAGCATATCTCAAATGCGATAACAACCATAATGTTAAATTTTCTAATCAAGGTTGTGAAATTATAAATGAAAAGGGTTCTGTAATATTAACTGGTCGCAGAACTTCTGAAAACTGCTATATAGTAAGCGATAGTAGCTCATCTAAACAAACGTGTTACATGGTCCATACCGATGAGACAGAATTATGGCATAAACGCCTCGGACATGTACACTATCGAAATTTATACAGATTGAGCAAAGGTGAACTAATTAGAGGTCTACCTAAGATGCAAAAAGTAGACAAGATTTGTGGTGAATGCCAGTATGGTAAACAAACTAGGAGCTCTCACAAAAAGGTGAACTCCAATACCACCACAAGACCACTCGAGCTTCTCCACATGGATCTTATAGGACCAACAAGAACGGAAATCGAGGTGGCAAAAAATACATCTTAGTTATTGTAGATGATTATACAAGATTCACTTGGTTTCATTCTTGAGAGACAAATCAGAAACCCTTGATGAAGTGAAAAAGATTATAAAACGGATTCAAACTGAAAAATGTTCTCAAGTCAACAAGATCCGTAGTGATCATGGATCCGAATTCGAAAATAGCGGTTTTGAGAAAATTCTGTAGCGATCAGGGAATATCGCATGAATTTTCTGCACCTAAAACTCCTCAACAAAATGGAATTGTCGAGAGGAAGAATAGAGTGCTTCAAGAAATGGGAAATGTTATGTTAAATAGCATGAAGCTCCCTAGGAATCTATGGGCTGAAGCAGTGAATACAGCCTGCTACATTATTAACCGTGTTTATATCTGTAAACTAATAATAAACGGCTTATGAAATGTGGTTTGAGAAAAAGCCTTCTGTCAAATACTTTCGAGTTTTTGGCAGTAAGTGTTATATTTTGCGTGACCGTGAAAATTTGGGAAATTTTGACACTAAAAGTGATGAAGGGATCTTTTTAGGGTATTCTTTAAACAGTCGTGCATATCGTGTTCTGAACAACAGGACCGGTGTGATTCAAGAGTCAATAAATGTTGTGATTGACGATCTTTTGAATACACCCATTCCTAGTTCAGATAATGATGAAGTGCTTATACTTGAAAAACAAGAAACTTCATCAAGTGAACCTAATTCTGAATTTAGGACTGTTAAAGATCATCCAACTTCTCAAATACTTGGAAACCCTCTCACTGGTGTGCGCACTCGTAAACAATTAGAGGACATATGTAACTACGTATGCTTTACATCCCAGATTGAACCGGTTAACGTAAAAAAAGCACTTTCGGATGAAAACTGGATTCTTGCGATGCAAGAAGAACTTAATCAGTTTGTCAGAAATGATGTTTGGTATCTTGTTCCTAGACCTAAAGATAAACATATTATTGGAACAAAATGGATTTTCAAAAACAAATCTGATGAACTTGGAAATATTATTCGAAATAAAGCAAGACTAGTTGTACAGGGGATATACGCAAATTGAAGGTATTGACTATAATGAGACATTTGCCCCTGTAGCTCGTCTTGAATCAATCAGACTTTTTATCTCCATTGCATGTTTTAGAAAGATTAAAATTTATCAAATGGATGTAAAGAGTGCCTTTCTGAATGGTGATTTACATGAAGAGGTATATGTTGAACAACCTACAGGGTTTGAAGATCCTAAATTTACTGATCATGTGTATCGTCTTAAGAAGGCTCTCTATGGTCTGAAACAAGCTCCCAGAGCATGGTACGAAAAACTGACTAAGTTTTTACTAAGTGTCATAATTTTCAGATGGGATGTGTTGATAAGACACTCTTTGTTAAGAAGTATAACGATGATATTCTAATGGTTCAAATATATGTTGACGATATTATTTATGGATCAACCTGTACTAATATGACTGTTGAGTTTGCAGATTTGATGAAGTCTAAATTCGAAATGAGCATGGTTGGTGAATTAAACTATTTCCTAGGGTTGCAAGTAAAACAACAACCTGATGGAATTTTTATCTCTCAAACCAAATATGCTCATGCTTAATCAAGAAATTTGGATTTGAGAAAGGTAAAAATTTTGATACTCCTATGAGTACAACTTTGAGACTCTCTAAAAGACTCTGCAGGTAATGATGTGGATCCTAAATTGTATCGTAGTTTGATTGGTAGTTTACTTTATCTGACTGCTAGTAGACCAGATATCGCCTTGAGTGTTGGTATTTGTGCTCGTTATCAATCAAATCCTAAAGAATCTCACTTAACTGCTGTTAAGCGGATTATGCGATATGTCGCAAGTTCTACTAAACTAGGTCTCTGGTATCCACATGAAACTAATGTTCAATTAGCCGGGTATGCAGATGCTGACTGGGCTGGAAACATTGATGATAGGAAATCAACCAGTGGTGGTTTGTTTCTACATTGGAAATTGTCGTTTCTTGGTTTAGTAAGAAGCAAAGTTCTATATCGCTATCAACAGCTGAGGCTGAATACATTGCTGCTGGAAATGCATGTACTCAACTTGTTTGGATGAAACGAATGTTAAGCGATTATGGAATTACTCAGGATTCTATGATTTTATTTTGCGATAATTCCAGTGCAATAAATATCTCTAAAAATCCAGTTCAGCATTCACGTACTAAGCATATTGATATTAGATTTCATTACATTCGTGAATTAGTGGAAGAAAAGGTAATATGTTTGGATTACATTCCAACCGAGACTCAACTTGCGGACATTTTCACTAAACCGCTCGACAAAAGCAGGTTTAATAAATTAAAGTTTGATCTCGGTATGTGCAATTTAAATTGAATTTGCATGATTTGGTGTATCATAATCATAATGTAAAGTTTGATGATTTATTTGCTTAAATTTAAAAATTATTTGAAAATTTTGCAAATTTTGAGTCGTACTCGACCAGTCGTGAGTGTACACGACGGTCGTGCTACGACCGGTCGAACACTTACACGACCGTCGTGAAACTCGAAACTCGGATTTCACTTTTTTGGGGATTTTGACTCTTCTTCCTCATTTCTTTTTTTCCCACCAACGGCTCTAGCTACGACCCGGTCGAACCCACCTTCTTAGTTCTTCAAGGTTAGTGGTTCCTTTGCATTTTTTATTATAGATTCTTGATATTAGTGTTTCAAATCACTTTCTTGTTGAATCTATTGGGTCGTTCATTGCAAGATTGGGGTTTTATCTTGAAAAATCTGATCTATTAAAACCTCATCTCTTCTATCTTGCATCTTGTTGTTTCATTGAAATCCTCCATTAAAAATGGATGCTAGAGGTAAAAAAAAAACTACTAGAGGTCCCTCTTCTTCTAGATCAACTTCTATTGTACAACGTCATCTTCGGTCTCCCGAAAATGATCCTCCAAATGTTCGGGATTTGCGTATGCGAATATTATTGTTGAGCGTCCTGTGAATGTTAATCACATTGCTTCATTTGGTATCCCTCTCTGTTGGAATCTGTGGGATGGGATAACATCTTGCATTGGGGTGGACCTGCATACCAGTCCATTGCCCAATCCATGTTTGCATGTATCTGTGATTTTTCTCTTGAGAATTTAATTTTTAAAGTTGATACTCAAGAAGGATTGTTTGTAGTGGATCGACATTTGATTGCTGATATTATGGAAATACTGTCAATGATGAGAGCATTCCAATTATATTTTACATGACAGTCTCTCTGAATCTGAACGTAGAATGCTTACTAGAGATTTATGTAATTTGGATGTTCATTGGACTCATAAAGGTCATGCACTTCCCTCAAGATTTTTGTTACCCAGACACAGAGTACTACATAGGATTTTCATCTCTAATCTTTATCCTCGTGCTGGCAATAAAACCGAACTCACTGCTTTTATGGTTCGTGTTTTGCATTCTGTCATCTCTGGTGCAAAAATATGTTTACCTTCCTTAATTTGTCATTCCATTATTCTGTCTCGTCAACATCCTGGACATAGTGATATACCCTTTGGTTATTTGTTGACTATGCTGCAAATCATATGCTCGTTGCTATGCCTACTAGAGAAAAACCCATCCATCATCTCCCTTTTAATAATTCAAATCTTAACAAGATGACTTTAGAATTGGCTGATGGCCAAGTGGATGCTGGTGGCGGTGGTGCTGAAGCAAGAGATGCTGGTCAAGCTGGTGATCCTACTGAAGACGTGAATATGGATGATTTATTTGAAGAACTTGAGTCAGACTTGACTGATGATCCTGATTTTCAGCCATCTGATTTTGATGAGAGATTGACTTCTCTTCAAGAGCAAGTGGCTCAAATTCGTGTTTCACAAGACACGCAATTCTCTTATCTACGCAAATATATGAGGCGGATTGCTAAGGGTTTACACAAAATTGATCCTTCTAATCCTGCTCCATCCTCTGGTTCTGACTGAATGTTTTACTAAGTCTGTAATATTTGTTTCTGAACTTTACATGGTCACTGACTTTTTTGAACTTTGCACTTAAGCTCTCTTGAATCTAAATTCTTACTGCTATATTCTTTATCATTGCTGCCCTTCTTCCTTTGTCATTTTGTGACAAAAAGGGGGAGAAGTTTTGGGAGATGTGCTCCTATTATCTATTACTCAGGGGGAGTTAAGCTTCTCAGGGGTACCTATTACTCAGGGGGAGTTAAGCTTCTCAGGGGTAGTTATGGGAGAATGATGCTAGTTATTTCTTATCATATATATCTGTGCATGCTTTCTCTATTGTTGAACTTGTTGTGAATATGTAGTGAGTACTTAGTTTCGTTTCAAATTGAAGTATTATAATTTGGGTGTTTTGTCACAAATTTGACAAAGGGGAGATTGTAAGTGTTATGATCTCATGCTCCTTTGGTTGTCAAATTTTGTGTGCCAAAACATCTATCGGTGTTCTGTACTTGTATGATCATTTATTAGAATTCAAGACACCTCAAGAAGCTACATGTTGAAGCCTCAAGAAGCTACATGTTGAAGCCTCAAGAAACTACATGTTGAAGCCTCAAGAAGCTACAATGTTGAAGTTCAAGTCTAAAGAAACAACGTATGAAGTAGTTCTATGGTTCAAGATCTCAAGCATGATATGGTTCAAGATCTCAAGCATGATATGGTTCAAGATTTCAAGCCTGATATGATTCAAATTATCTACATTCGTTGAATGGTTGAAGTTCAATGTCCATACGACATGGTTCAGGTTTGAATGACCTTAGGTTGACCCTTTAAGTAGGTCACTTTGGATACATTAATCAAATATTTAAATTACATAAGGTTGGTCTATTCTACGACCAGTCCTAGCTCTTTGTTCGACCAGTCCTAGCATTGGTTCGACTAGTCCAAGAAATTCCACGACCAGTCCTAAGTAGTTGATTTTTTTCGGAATTTTTGGTACGCCCACGACCAGTCCTGGAGGTCCTTCGACCGTCGTAGGTGTGGCTTCGACTCGTCCACGACCAGTCGTGGAGCTACGACTTAAAGTCCAGCAACGAAATCACTGGTCCTACGACCAGTCGTAGGATCTACGACCAGTCGTAGGTGACCCACGACCAGTCGTAGGGTACTCACGACCAGTCGTAGAACGGCTTTTAAAGATCGCGCTTATTTTTTCAAAAATCTGTTAGAGCTACGACCAGTCGTAGGTTTCTAAGACCAGTCGTAGGAGCGATTTCTGCTTCTATAAATTGAACACGAAATTCAGAGTTTTTACAACAAAAACTTCATATCAATTCAAGAATTTTCAAGTGATCACTCTGAGATAAGTTTGTGTTTATTTAAGCTAGATTGTGCTTATTTAATATTCCTTTTTGCTAGCTTATTTAATTTGATTTTGTTTCTATATTCCAATCTTATTTGAAAAGAGGAATATCTTATTCCTTCTTCTTGGAATCAAAATCAAATTTAGCTACCCCAACGAGTTAAATCTAAAATCAATTAGAACTTAGAACCTTATGAATGTGAGTATTGGAAATTGAACTTTGACATTCAAATCATCTACTCCGATTGGTTCTACCGGGCTACTACGAAAAAGGAGAAATCCAGGTATTTTACAATTCTGTAAAATTCATTTACTTTTGGTTTTGTTTGAGGTTAAGCCAGAAAAATCTCATTGTATTGGTTGTCTGAGGAAAACCAGAAAACTCAGAAAAGAGGGGTTTTTGAATTGTGTAAGCCCAGTGGAAAAGACACAATTGTAAAGGTTTTTGGTGAACCTGTGAAAACCTATTTGTTAGTGAACGCTAATATCCCCTGTGTGAGGATATTAGGAGTGGAGTAGCTTTTTGTGTGGCTGTTGGAAAACAGTTGGTGTACACACAAGCGAACCACTATAACTCTTTGACTTGTGGTTTGAATGCTTGCTTAATTGTCATATCTTTTATCATTCGATTGTGTGGAATGTACAAGTGGATGTGAATGTTGTAACTATTTACATTTCAAGCAAGTGTGGGGATTGTTGTAATAATTTAGATCTTACTTCTGCATTTAAATTCAATTCCTTGCTATTTCATTTACTTATATTAATATTGAGTCCTTGATCCAAAAGAGGTTCTAGAAATAAGGTTGTCCTACCATAAGCCCTTGTTGATTATGGTGTAGGTTGTCCTTAGAACTGAATTTGCATCAATCTCTCGATATCTATTTATCAAGGTGATTTAAATTTAGCTTTGTGAATTGATTCATGTTGTAAGGCTATTGGTTTATTTTATTTCCGCTGATTTTATTTTAATTTGGCATAGTCCTATTCACCCCCCCCCCCCCCCCTCTAGGACATATAGCTTGGCCTTTTCACACACCACTCGTAGAGGTTGCAAGAGGAACCCATATTAGCTGAAAACGGGAATTTACAAGAAAATGAGTTTGCGATGACTCGCTCATAAGTGGCAAAACAGAATCATTAGCTCGTAATGTCCTTATTAGCACTATGCCAGAGAACTCATACCTACGTATGAAGTGCATGACACCGCTAAAGGAATCTGGGAAGCACTGATAAATGCCTATATGCAAAGTCAGATACAAGAGTTCGGGCAATGGAATAGAATTCCAGGAGTATAGGATGTCAGTCGGCTGCCCATCAAAGATCATATCCATAAGATGGAGCAGATGATAGGTGCCCTTAGGAATGTTGGGTGTAAATTGGACTGAAAATCAAAAGATAATAGCAATGCACCATTCCTTACCTGAATCTTAGGCTCCCATCAAAAGAATTCTGAATCTTACTGATTCTATCACTACATTTAGAGACTTTTGTGGCCACTTGGTATGAAAGTTTGAAATGAATGCAATTCAGCCAGGTTCGGCCAAGGCCTTGTAGCAGAGACCCATAAGCGGAAAGCTAATAAGAAACGGTTCAAAGCTCGCAAGAAAGCGAAAAAGAATAAATAAGAACAAAAGTCCACAGCACCTCCTCCAAATCTCAAGAAGGAGAATAGAAAGAAGAAGCAGAAAAAGACAAATATAGTCTACTTTGTCTGTGAAAATTCCGGCCATTATGCTCGACGGTGTGCCCATAAAAAGACGGTAATTCCTAAGTCACTAGATACTTTGTATGTAGGCGTTTGTTTTGAAATCTTTTCCGTTGATACTATATCTAACGAGTGAATTTTGGATTCAGGCACAACAAAGCACGTGACATGGAGTCGTCGAGGACTCGAGGAATTTCGGCTTGTAGCTAAGGGAAGTTACAAGGTATATATGGGAAATAATGTTGTCGAAGATGTATTAGGGATTGGCGTTTCCTATCTCCGTATGCGCATAGGGCGAACCATAATCCTTCATGATACTCTTTATACACCAGGGATGCGTCAGAATTTAATTTCTGTTTCTAGATTATTATTTGATGGTTTTGATATTCGATTTTCTGGGACAAGAGTTTATTTGAGATAAATAACCTCATCTTTGCATGGAAAAATTTAATTTCAGATTTATTTATTCTGGACGTAGATACTGATAATGCACCTCTTGCTTTATCTGCTATGTCGAATGAAAATGTAGTATCTGAATCTCAAAAAAAGACACGCGAGGTTAGGTCACATCAGAAAGGATCGTATGACAAGACTAGTACGTTATGGTCTATTAGACACCTTATCCAAAGTTGATTTGTCATTTTGTGAACATTGTGTGTTCGGAAAAACTTCGAAGAAACCATTTCCTAAAGCGGCTAGATTCAAGGGCACACTAGAAATAATCCATTCAGATATCTGTAGACCCTTCAATGTACATGCCAGAAATGGATGTCGATACTTTGTCTCTTTCATTGATGATTACTCGCACTATGGATATGTGTATCTCATCTCACACAAATCTGAGACTTTTGAGGTGGAAAATCAGGTTGAGAAAAAATTAAAATCCTTCGATCTGATAGAGGTGGTGAGTATACATCTGAAACGTTTAAATCATATTGTGAAACATTGGAATTGTTCAGCAGTACACAAAGGTTTACACTCCACAACAAATGGTGTTGCAGAGAAAGGAATAGGATACTATTGGACATGGTTAAATCGATGATGGCACGAGCAAATCTCTCTACCATTCTGGGGAGACGCACTATTAACACTGTTTATGTCCTTAATAGAGTCTCATCCAAATCCTTTCCTAAGACTCCATATGAGATGTGGTCTGGGAGGATTCCTTCTCTAGGCAACCTACCCCCTTGGGGATCTTTGGGATATGTTTTCATGCCTACTCCGCATAGAGGTAAACTTGATAGTAAAACCATTGAATGCGTGTTCATAAGGTACCCTATGCATTCAAAGGGATACGTTCTAGTTTATGAGGACCATGGACGATGGGTTGAAATAGAATCCTGAGACGTGACCTTCGTTGAAGATAGATACCTAAGCCGAATGAAACAAAAGGTTCCTTTAGAATTTTTTAAAATACCCGATGTATCTCAGGGGAATGGGAATTCTGTTTCACAAGATGATGATGCTCATATAGTTCGTCAGGACAGTGGGAGGACATCTCAGTAGGCTCCTGAGTTACGTCGAAGCGAAAGAGGATTGATTCCCCGAAGATACTTCGATATTGAAGGGCAAACATTCTCTTGCGTTGCAGTTGATGATGATGAACCTGATTCATATCAGGAGGCATTATTATCTTCTAACTCGGCCGATTGAGTGAATATTATGGACGAAGAGATCGCTTCCATGGAGAAGAATAAAGTCTGGGAACTTGTTGATCTGCCTTCCAGTTGCAAAACAATAGGTAATAAATGGGTACTTAAGATCAAAAGAAAGGCAGATGGTACAGTGGACAAGTATAAAGCACTATTAGTTGCTAAAGGTTTTACACAACAAGAAGGCATTGATTACGATGAGACCTTTTCACCTGTTGCAAAGTTCTCCTCAATCCACATGATCTTGTCATTATCGCAAGTTTAGACTTAGAGTTATATCAGATGGATGTAAAGACCGCATTCTTAAATGGTGACTTGAATGAAGAAATATACATGCAACAACTCATGGGTTATGTGGACAAAAAGCATCCAAAGAAGTCTGCAATTATTGAAATCTATCTATGGGCTGAAGCAATCTCAAGACAGTGGTACATGAGGTTCCACTTGGCCATCACCACTTTAGGATTCACGATGAGTGAAGAAGATCATTGTGTATACATGAAACAGTTTGGAAGATCTTTTCTGATACAATCTCTATATGTAGATATATCCTACTAGCTGGTAATGACATGCAATTGTTAATATTGACTAAAGATTGACTATTCTCGAACTTTGAGATGAAAGACCTGGGAAGCCAACTTTATTCTTGAGGTAAAAATCATCAGGGATCGTCCTAAGAAATTTTTTGGCTTGTCTCAAGCCACTTATATACAAAAGATCTTAGAGCATTCAGGATGAAAAATTCAAAAGCTTGAAACTCCTATGGATAAAGCTACCAAGCTAGACAGAAAATCGTGTCCCCATACTGAAGCCGAGAAATTGGCTATATCCTCAGTACCTTATGAAAGCGCAGTAGGGAGCTTAATGTATGCTATGCTTTGCACTAGACCGGATATTAGCTATGCAGTTGGCATTGTCAGTCGTTATCAGAGTAACCAAGGACAGTCTCATTGGCAAGCCATCAAACGTATATTCCGCTATCTCAGAGGAACAAAAAACCTAACGTTGTGTTATGAAGGCACAAGCCTTGAGCTCAACGTATATTCTGATGCTGCTTGGGGTAATGACGACGATGAGGGAAAGTCTACTTCAGGATATGTATTCTAACTCAGAGGAGGAGTTATCTCATGGTCGAGTAAAAACAGACATCCACAGTTCTTTCATCTATGGAGTCTGTACGGAGTGATTGCATGTTGTTGACTGTTGTTCATGTGTGTTGTATGCGATCGTAGATTTCTATTGGGTCTGGGTGTTTTACTATGTGTTTGTTTGTCAGCCTATATCGCTGAAGATAGACAATACTTCTGCCATTGACTTAGCAAAGGACCCTAAACACAGCAGAAATCTAAGCACATTCATATCAGTATCATTACATCCTTGATCAAGTGAGAGATAAGAAGGTCGCCCTCATCTACATCCTACTGAGGAGATGATGGCTAATCCCATGACGAACCTATAGTTAGAGATCTATTTCAGGTTCACGTCAGGTAGAGATGGATTGAGGAAAGCTTGACTGATGTACTTGTTTTGTAGTACCTTTGATCTTTCATTAATGAATAACACATTCCTTTTATTCAGTATTGAACACTAATATAAACTAGGTAAGTAGATCATCAGCATTTACCTTGAGATCATGTAAGATTTCTATTTTTGTCGGCAAGCCGGTCACCCACTCGCACGGTCGACCAACCTTGAATGTACAAGAGAGGTACATTTGGGGCCATATTCATACATTGAGGCATGAATTTCTCTTTATTTTGAATTAAAAGGATGAGGATATGAGTGAGTCGTATCCGCCTACAATCTTTTAGATCGAAGATGAGACTGATAAAGTCGAATAACATAATCGCACCACCATTCATTTTTTATGCGATCAATGTTATGGCCTGAATTTAAAGCCAAGTTATGAGGTTATGAGATGAGTCGTACCTCATGTAGAATGACCTGCGTTTGTAGACCCGACATTAACCTAGTATTGTCTACTTTACGATGTGGATTGTAGTCACGTGCTGGGACTTCTTACCTACAGATTGCTTTGATTCGATCTAATCATTGCAACGTGCGAGTAGCCAGCCCCGTAGGTGACTCTTTGTGTCTTAGCTATCCTCCTCTTGTATATATGAGGATGAGATTGAGTGTTGCTACTTAGTGTACTATGACGAAAGGTCCTTGATTGGCCAGACTCGGTTACGCTAGGAAAGCAGTTTGATTAATTCCAAATCACACATCTGCGTGGGGAAGATTCCGTGACAGCTACGCCAAGTTTCTAGAACTATAGACTTATCCACCGGCTGTATCGAGTTATTTTTATTAGATTTTTACAAACAATATTTTTCTTAAAAGTGTATATATATATAATATATATATATATATTATATATATATATAATATATATATATAGTATTGCTTTAAATTGGCTTTAGTCGAAGTTTGTAAAAAATCAAGTTTTCAGAATAACTCAATAAGTTAAATTAGTGTGTATGTTGGCCGAGTACTCCAGATCGGAAGTTAACTCCATCCGGTGTGGTCATGCGGACTAGGACAGGCATTGCAAAGCTTGGGTTATTGAGTACTAGTTAGGTGGTCACTCAGTACTTAAGCACCTGTGAGAAGATTACGGTGATCCAACTGGTCCCACACCTCTGATTCTTTTGATCGCGATGTTTGGTCTTTGATTGTTATTAGGCAAGTTAGATGGACAAATCTTTTGTGCCTATCCCACAATATGATTGAGTGGCAAATGTTGGCCAGTGGGACCCACTGGTGAGCAATCACTATGGGTGGGTCCCGCAAGTTTAGGCTTTTTTTCGGCTTCTTCTGGCTTCTTCCGTTATAAGAAATGGTTCAAATTCAAATTTGAATGAGAGATAGGGAGAAGATCATCTTCTGGTTTCATCTTATCTCGCATTCTTTCCTATAAAAAGAAGAGACTCTTTCGTAAAAAATTATTTAGAAATACCGTGGGTATACAGAGATATATAGTGTGCACTAAAATTGTCCACTTTAGCTTGTCCTTGGGACGATCTAATCCATAAATCGTGATCCAGGGCCATCTATACCGTAGGATCAGAGGTGTAAATAGTTCTATCTGCTATCTGCTCCAGTAGATAGGCAGGCCGTTGGAGCATTAATCTTCTGCTTTGTGAGGGTTTCAAAACTCGTGTAGACTGTCAGATCTTGAGGGCTCACCTTCCGTACTTCCCTTCAATCACTACCATCACCTCCTCGCTAGATTGTGTTGTATTGTTCTCTCTTTCGTTGTATTATCATACTTTTTTTCCCTTTTGAGCCTTAAGATTTTAACAATCCTTCTTCATGTACCCCGTCATCCCACAATTCCAACACTTCATCTTGTCATTCTCTTTCAATTTGGACCGCGATCGAGAATTACCCTTTTCCCATTCAGAATTCCTTCCCCTGGCAACCAATGTATCTGTAGAGGTACCCTCACTACTGTCTTTCTTTCTCAATTGCTTCTCATGAAAGAGCTGAGATGACAGTTTCAACATCGATGGTATCCCGACCATGGATCAGCGTATCTATCAGATTCTCGAAAGATGGTGAAGCGAATTCAAGAGAATCAAGGCTTGATCTTCTTCTTCGATCTTATACTTCGCATTCATCAGTTTGTAGAGCAATTCACTGAAATACTCATGTGTACGTTGATATCAAACCCCTCTGTTATCTTAACATTGTAGAATTGTCTGTTAAGATACAGACGATTGTCAAGTGATTTCTTCATGTACAAATTATCGAGTTTCGTCCATCCTCTGCGGTGGTCTTTTGATCTAGGACATTACAGAGAACATTGTCTGCTAGACACAATTGAATTGAGGTTGTAGCCCTCTCATAAAGTTCATCCCACTTTTCATCATTTATCAATGCAAGACGCTTCGTCTTGCCAAGGAGAGCATGTTGCAATCCTTGTTGAACTAAAAGGCATCTCATCTTCACCTTCTATAGTTCAAAATTATTTTTACCGATGAACTTCTTCATTTCATACTTCATATTAGATCCCTTCGTCAACATGTTTCAATTTAAAACTCGAAACCTCAACATTTAGCTCTGATACCACTTATTAGGAGCCGCGAGGAGCAAACCCAAATTTAAATTAACAAGACAAAATTAAATAAAGAAAAACACACAGAGAACATAAAGTTTTACATGGAAAAACCCTTATGGGAAAAACTATGGCACAAAGTGATAAACAATCTAATATGAAAGCAATATTGTAAGAGATGGGTAGACTTACCAATCCAAACCATCCCAAAAACCTCCTTAAAAACCCTAACAATACTCTTAAACCCTTAAGAATGTCTTAGAGAACCCTAAACATACCAGAATCCCGATTACATCCGGTATATATACTACCACAAAAATATGAAACAATTCACACAATTCTATGCGTGTCTTCAATGGGACCTTCGATGGCATCGACACCCATCGAGGACCAGTCGATGACATCGAAGAACCTCGCTGCCATCGAATAGCAACCTCCAAAACTCTCCAGCAATCAATAAGATTTTTTTGAATTTTCCCAATGGGATCGAGCATCTGTCGATGACATTGACAGGTGCTCGATGGAATCGACAGACATATTTAAGACATTAGGCAACATACACATTGAATAGATTTAAGAAGTTAATCTAGGTTGTCTAGGATTAGTCTGTACTTCCTATTCTTGTCACACTTATCCTCAAGTTGAATACACCTTGGGTCGTAGTGAGAACTTGATTGATTACTTTGAGTCACCAATATATGAGTATTTTACACACGCAAATCGGTGAGTTGGGTTGCCGATCAAGTTTTGTCTATTAGGGCTAGGATTCTCAACGAAGGATATATGGCCCTTACTTTGTGTCATCAATATGTGATCTTTATATCAAAAATAAAAATATTGACTAACATTATCAACCAAACTTGCTTTTATAAATTATTTTGATTAACAACTTATTTGAAAATCATTGTATGCATTGTCATGTAAAACAAATGGTTTTGATTTATTTTAGATGATCAATCATGGTCAAGAGATATGGTGGGCCCTATGTAGAAGGATATTTCCCTAATAAGACATACATATTTGAGCAATGTATATGAGAAAATGTCCAAATTTAACAAGTTTAATTACTTTGATGAGTTTAACTTGGTCAAAGTCCTTATTTATGTGAGTATATTGTGTATTGCTTGCCGATGAACTAACCTATAAGAATTATCCCAAGAGATTCCTTGTGATAAGAAAAGCTATGCACTAATAATAACTGTAAAAATATAAATGAGTGGCGAAGGAGTCCTAAAGAGTTACACACTTCAATAAGGCTTCTTTGACAGAGTGTAGAACTTTAAGAAGAGCTTATTGCACATTAGTCGGAAAAAGGAAAAAAGTTATTATCAATCGTCTTCCAAACCCATTGGAGGCACAATTTTACATTTGTGTTAAATCATGCATGCTTAGAAGTCAATCCAATTTTCTTTCAAAGTGCATCAAATCCATTTAAATTTATGCACATCTTTCAAAAATTATAAGAACATGAAAAAAGTTGTACCTTCTTAGATTTAAGGAAATGACCAATCTACCCTATAGAGGTCGGGATTCACACCCCCTTATGTGCGAGTATTCCGCATATGGCCCAGTTAACTAGTTTCCTAGTTGGTTCAGCTCCTTGGCCAGACTCGTGCACGCATACAACTAGAGTGTAGCGTAGGTATATCCACAACATTAAATGGAAAATGAACCCTTACAGACATGAGAAAATCTAAAGCTCGTTTTTACTTCAAGACATTTACACACACACACACATATATATATATAGACATTTACTCCTCTTATTTCAGTTAACATTAAATATGCATATGGTATTTTGTATAGGTTTGATTATATTACATGATTATCCACTATGTTTTGATATTCATAATTGCGGAGAATGGTTTTAAGGTTTTCATTTAAGGCTTTGATCATGCTCGAACCATTTTCACTTGAAGCGCAAGAAGGATGTCTCAACTTCGATTCACTAAATCTTGTAGATCTCGAATCCAATGAGTGAAATTTTAACCATAGTTTTTACCATGGGTCTAGATTCTTTCCAAAAACTTCAGCCCAATCCAACATCTAGATCAGCTGCAAGTACGTTTTTACAGACTGTCTGCATAATCTAAACTAGAAATTACTGTATTTAATATCTTCCAAAATATGCATCTGATGATTGCGAAAATTTATATTCGAATATGAGTATTTGTCTAGAATAAGCATGAAACATTTTGGCAAAATCCAATGGGCGGATTGATTCAGTCAGTTTTTAGTTTTATGCAAGTAAAATCAACAGTAATAAGTTCAACTTTGTAAATCCAGTAATATATGGATTTGATGAATGTGAAATTTGGACTATGGTGGACATGTTAGTGCAGAATCCGACGGTTGGTAAAAACCTGCAGGTACCTCTATGTGTAGTCCGCATAATAGAATCCCATTTTCATGATGATCCAGGGATGAAGATGGACACAAATCTAATTCTTTTGATGCAGGAATTAATAACAGTCCCCAACTAAGAAGGAAGCCTTAAGAGGATTCTATGATTTGTGAACTTTGTGGATATGGATGTTTCCTACTATGATTGATGATCTTATGGCCCACCATCAATAATCAATTGACACGTTAGTTTTTTCCACGCTTCTTGTTGGCAATACTAGGATTAATTTTGAATGAGTCAATGGACGTTCAAGATTATTCCTTAAGTGATTTTGCACTTAAGGTTACTGGCTAAAGTAAGGGTAGTAGCATAGTAAAATGTTATGGTAAGATTATATATTAGACATTAGTTATTCTTGTGTAGTACATTGTGTAATTAACACTATTGGATGGCCCATAGATGATTGTTGCGTGTCGTATGGAGTTCATAGATGCATCTCAATTTTAGAACGTGGGATTAAGTGGTATGGAATCGCATTTGGCCCGATGTAAATTCTATCTAGCGTTTGGAAACAATGAGAAGAAATGGATTAATCTAGGTATCATATCATCATCCAGTCCCAGCAAGAGATACAGTCGGATTTCTAATGAATTTCAAAATCCACTACACCTGTGAGCCTTACATTGATGTTGTGTTTTATCCACACCGTCCATCAATATGGGCCCTTTACTCATGATAATCAAGTTGCATATGCGTACAGGTAACTGGCATGAAATCTAGTTCATTGATTACAACTCCTTATTCTACCAGACTAAGTTCCACTTAATAGTGCTTTACCTTGAGAAAGAATTTAATCCCAAATGTGGGATTGGATAGTCAACATACCATGGTATTTCTATACATATAATCATTGTGCAATAATAGAGTTAATTCCACCTAATGTAATTCCATATCATTTAATCATGCATTCCAAACAAGCCCTTGAATGAGGTGGAATATACAAAACATGGAAAATGTTCTCCAGGAGCCGCTTAAAGAACTCATCCCATGTGTTGCATATATACAATCTAGGCATCCTTCATACAGCTTAGATCCCGATAATCGATCACCCGTCCCAGCAGGCACAATGATTACCCGTCCCAGCAGGCAGGAATGATTACAGTCTGAATACAAGTCCTGAGAATAATTATTGTCTGATTATAAATCTCGGGAATGATTATGGTCTGAATACAAATCCTAACAACAACTAATTACAGGTCCCATGAACAATTACAATTACAGGTCCCAGGAACAATTACGGTCCAATTAAAAATCTTAGGAATAATTTGGAAATCAGACTATTTTACAACTCAGGTGGATGCCAGTGAAAATCATGTCCATCCAGGCGACGTGCAAAAAACACATTCATGTGACACATCTGTTGCATTGGATGTCTTGTGCATTTGCAACTCACAAAACTTATTTACGGACCAGTTCCTAGAAGATCATTACCCTACGAAACATAGTGATAGTAGGCCCATCTACAATGTAGAAGGTTTATAATAGCAGGCATCCGCAACCCGGCTGTGGCACGGCCTACCTGAGTTTTGAATTGGCCTGGTTTTTGGGTGCCAATGGTAATAATATGGAAGGCACGCGATGAGAAGATTGGATATTAAAACGTTACAGTGGGGCCCACATATCGACATGCTCATTTGAGTTTAACATTTCTTCATTTGTATTGGATCCAGCCTTCCCTTAAAATATCCATTTGCATGCCACTAAAAAGACAGCTAAGACACCCTGATTACTGTGATTTTTGAGATATGGCCCCTTCATGTGGTGGCCCACAAGGGCCACAATCTCAAACGTGAGAGACTAACAACCATCCAAAACCCCAAATCTAATCAGAAGCATGCTCAATTCCTTTTAATTGAAAAATGGATGGTGGGATAAAAACAACAAAGGACTTTTTTCTTTTCTTTTTTTAACTTCCCCAAAAGCTTTAGTTGAGAGTCTCATCTACCAATCTTGTAACCAAAGAGAAACTATGATCCTCAATGCATATGCATGGTTGGGTTTTCAGTCAGTACAAGTAGGGCCTGCAATCCACTCATCCAGACCATTGATCTGTTGGACCACACCATAATCTTAGCCACCAATCTCTGGTCCCTTCCACTTCAATGCGGCCCATCATTGTATTTCTCGTCTGAACCCTTCACAAACTCAAAGCTGCAAGGATTGTCTAGCAAGGATACTTGTCCCGTATGGTCCATCCACCAAATGGGCCAACGTATCCTTTCTAAAAGTCCATCACTGAACCATGGGCCCCACTTATACATACTGAAAATCCAATCACAATCACAACATGCATATACTTCTCAGGTAGAGGATCCTATAATCCTTAATTGTAATGAATCAACAGCACATTTCTGCATTTGCTCCGAGGCTTGTTCGCTCATGAGCCAGCCATGCCTGCGCGGCCACTAGATCGGGGAAGACAGGCGCACCAGATTTCCGCCAGTTCTCCGCATCTGGGGTCTTGAATCTGTCCAGAAGCAATGCTTGCATGCCCACACTCCTCGCAGGGATGTAGTCCTTCCGCATGCTGTCCCCAATGTGCAAAGCTTCATCCGGTGCAATATTTCCAGCTTTCTCGAGTGCAATCTCATAGATTCTCGGGTTTGGCTTTTCTACTCCTTCAAGACCCGAGAAGACACCAAAATCCCAATCCAATCCCTGGTTTACCAAACACCATATAGAAGAAAGTCTCAGATTTCCACGGCGCAAGCACGCCTGCATGAAAGAAGAGTTATCTGCTATGGCTCGCAATTTGGCACATACCAAATTGTGAAATCCAAGCCATCCAACAGGTGGGCCGCACCACACATGCGCCACTGCCAATATTAAGATTGGTGCACTCATCAAGTGGGCAGCATGTTCCACAAATGGCGACCACCAGTCAAGTATTCTAACTATCCATTTCCCTACGCCCACATGGCCAAAGCAGCCCGACTTTTCGGTCATGGTACAAACACTGTGGGGCCCACCTGAAGAATGACCCAGATCTCAGAAGCACATGTGAAGAGTGGGATTGTTAATGAACTGTTGGGCCAATCAAAGAACAGCCTGGATCTCACATTCGTGGGGACGGTATGATTTGAAATCCTACTGCTGCAGGCCATTGGGTTTTCTCAATCGTTTTTATTACCTGGTTCAATCCTAAGGCAGGCAGAATGACGTCCCGATATCGATACTCTGCATTGCTGACGATCCCAACAATGAGACCCTGTTCACGGGCCCATCTCAGGAACGGTTGTGAATCTGGAAGATGGTATATGGTGCAGAAGATCCAAAGGTGGAGTATATGCGCCTGAACACCTTCTCAAAGGTTTCCTCGTCGTAATCATAGCCTGCCTGTCACAAAACAAAAATTTTCTACTTATAGCAATGCTGGAAAAACACACACACAAGGCTCACCACATAACCATGCATTTTGCTCTCTACCTTCTTACCATGTCCAACGTCCACATGGCATGCGTCTAAGGTGATCAGGAATGTTGATTCGATGGGCCACCAAGTTGATAAAAAATATCACCGGATTCAATGACAACTGTCTGATTTCTGCAATTTTTGCCATCGACCATAACAGTCCAATCTCCCTGACTTTTTTTGGCTACGGATCATCTTCATGGTAGCCCACTATGTCAAGGCATGTGCTCCAGTGGTAACATGAAGATGTGGGGCCAACATAATGCATGCTTGAAATGCAAACAATCCGTCATATGAGTCACATGTTACCTCCAGGGACCTCAAATCACACTGATCCATGAGTTAGGTGGGTCATATCACAGGGAACAAGTTGGAAGGGAACGTCCACCCTTGATTAGCTTGGAGGGCCCACTGGGTTGTATATATGAAATCCAGGCCATTCCGACGGTCATAAAGGGTCGGGTAAAAAATCATGCTGTTTTGAAATTCAGTTGGACCACTGTGTAAAGCAAGGGTGGGTGTCCCCTATCACATTGTTCACTGTGTTGTGGCCCCCTCGAGTGTTGGATCAGGCTGATTTTTTGCTCCTGCGGGTTATTCGAGAGGACAGCAGATGGATGGGTTAGATGGCTTCATACATCACATAGGCCCCACATCTGCCTGGTGCCACGGTAAGCTTATAGCAGTACAGGTACCACTGGAGTGCACCCCCCTATATTAACGGTCCTGATCACCCTGGATATATGCCACCATATTAGAAGTCAAGATGGAAAATCAGGAGAGCAAAATGGTCAGTTAAGGTCGTGATCCTTGCAAACGAACTTCTTAGTGAAACACATGGATGCATGGATCAAGAGTGATCCTTGCAAACAAACTTCTTAGTGAAAACATGGATGCATGGATCAAGAGAAATGGACCGTAGATACCCTGACAAATGAGTCCTTCACACACATCTTCCACCACTTGATATTGGGCAGTTTCGCCGCATGACCAAAACAGGGATACTGTTTTGCCATGTCTTGATATGCGCCCTTGAATCCTTCGTGCATGCGTTTGTAGTCAGGACAGGGCAATCCAACGGCTTTGGCTGCCATGCAGTAGTAGTCTCCAAGCTCCCCCTTGTAAGCTATCAGTGTGCCTGTGACATCAATAGTCACACATCGCAACCTCGACAAGATTGACATTTGTGGCAAGACAATCCCACTGCTGTTGCTGCTCGGAAATCAGTACTTCAGTTCCGTTGTAATGTAACTCCTCTTGTAAGAGAAAGTTCCAACAGGAATAGCGATTTTCACCTGATCATCTCCCTTCTTCAGCTACACGCATCAATAAATCTTGCAGTCCTCGTACAAGCATGCACGAAAAATCCTGCATCCCACACACATTGAATTCTTCTGGAGTTAAAATTGGAGGGCAGGTAGCATTCAATATGATATGATGATGATGATAGTGATGGTGATGATGATGATCTAGATTTTGAGTTAAGTCATCTACATGGTGGGGCCGAGTTTAGTTGCACGAAGCATGACACACAGCAGCAACAGATTCATGCGGGACCAGGGAAGTGTCCATTTCAATATGTTAGCAAGTATAAGCAGTTAGGAATCAGGAACGGGAGCATGAGTCTGAAGCGTGTTTCAGAGCAGGAGTGACACCTGTTTAGAAGGATCGTGCAACTAAAGGAGCCAACCTAATACATGACAATGGCTATCGCATACACCAGCCAGATTGGAATGTGTGTTCATGCGAGATGCACGAGGGTTTAGCAAAACTCATCCATATAGATGTATATATTCTATACTAGAATGTTTTAAGGTCAAACTACTATATTGATAAAACGAAAGATATAAGCCTACTGCTCACTAGAGTGTCAAAGACATCATTTGCCTCATGGAGAACAAATACACAATCAATAGATTATACTTGGTGTCTATAATTTTTTCATCAACAATGCAACCAGATTGCCACAACCAAATTAGATTTCAAAACCAAACAGTAAATTAACCGAATCTCCATCCCTAACGAGATCCCTGCCCAAAGAATCCTTGAACAACTCCATGCCTGCAAGCAATGCCTTCAACTCAGCCTCATCTGAATCTCTACCTCTAATTGGACCAGATAAAGCATGTCTAACCATATCAGTTCTAGAAAGATTCTCTCAATGACAAATATCCTAGGGGTGGTAACTTTATCCAAACTTCTTCCAAAATAAATCACCATAAAAATCCATTCTCCACACCGAACTAGTACAAAGACCATTGCCTCCAATACAAGTGAGGTAGATCAACTAGAGACATAATTCCATGGCGATCAATAGTCACCAATATAATCTTTTCAACCTCAAGCAGCTAGGGAAAAAAAAAAAAAAACACGCACACACACAAGCATTTCTAGATAATCACATCAAAACCTGCATCACTCGCTAGACCGCTTACAACCAATTTCATGTGGTACAGTGGTAGTGTGACCACATCTACTTTAATTGTACAAAAATGTGAAAAGGAGTGGCAATGGATTCGAGTGCAGCAAGAAATGGGAACACCTAGGAAGCAGGAACATGAACAAGACTCCAATCGAGAAGCGAACTGATGCAGGACCGATACATGAACCAAATAACATATGAGATCAAGTAGCCAAATTAAGATATTTAACTAAAAAAAATACAAACATCGCTATAATCATCACAAATATCATGAAAATAAAAAATAAAAAATAAAACATCGTACATAATCCTAGCCTAAACTACCAACATCGTAACACAAGATCATTAAATAAAAAGAAACTGGGATCTAATGGATGTAGGGACATCCAATTAGCATAGGATATAGTCTATTTCAAAATAGAAAACCTAATACAACCTAGGATGAAAATTAGGGTTTTAGTAATTTGAGAAAGTAGGAAAATTAGAAATTTTAAGTTTAGGGTTAGGGTTTCAGGGATGAAAGAAAGGGATTTTGATATAATGATGATAGGAAATCAAAAAGAGACAAGGTGGGATTCACAAGTGTGGTCATATGGTCACACGTGTGGCGTGGGGTGGATGGGTTAAGGTCGGTTAGGGTTTGGATTGTGGATGGGTATGGGAAAGTTGGATTTGAGAGAAGACGAATATATGGGATGGGAGAATGAAGAACTTGAAGAAAATACCTGGATGGGGGGAGAAAAGAGAAGATGGTGTGGGGATAAATGGAGACCTCGCACCTCCATTGATGAAGATTAGCATCGCACCAATCTCCCTTCCAAATCGCATGGAAGTATTTTCAAATCGCATAAAGATAGAAGAAGAAAGGAAGAGCTTCTCTTCTTTTTTTTAATCACGAAATCCAATGCGAGAGGTCACATGCCCCCCTCTTTTTATAGATCCAAGAAGTTTCAAAAATTACAATAATCCCCATATCTTGTGAATCTTAACGAAAATAGTCATAGTCTGAATAAAATCAACCAAAACACTCATAATGTGTCCAAATATAAAATAATCAAAAACTAAATCCTAAAAGATGATAAAGTCTAAAATTGATGTGGACGATAAACGATCAATGGTCCGATCACGTGATCCATGCAATCCAATGGTCCGATCGTCGCGTCCCTCCAATCCAACAGTCTGGATCACTCCATAAACCAGCCCATGTGCATCTTACCAATGTGAGGTCTTCCAAATGCTCGCACATGCACATGGGGTCTTCAGCACAATCACGGATACTTGCCTAGCCACAGGAAAATCGGTATGGCCCACCTCCTCTATGCATATGCAAGGGTGTACGTGAAGTGATGTCCTCATCAAATCTCCTCGGCTGAGAAGAGTCCGCCCCTAGCAGACTAAAACTCATGTAGTGCTCCAAAATGTTTGGATCTAAATGTTGTAGCTCGTCCTCTGTAATCCACGTACTATCTGAAATTAACCTGGTACATGGTCTCCATCTCTCCCCACACCTTCTCTTTTTATAGATCCAATAAATTTCAAAATTTACAACAATCCCCCATCTTGTGAATCTTAACGAAAATAGCCCTAGTCTAAATAAAATCAACCAAAACACTCATAATGTGTCCAAATATAAAATAATTAGAAACTAAATCTTAAAAGATGATAAAGTCTAAAATTGATGTGGACGATCAACGATCAATGGCCGATCATGTGGTCCATGCGATCCAATGGCCCGATCGTCGCGTCCCTCCAATCTAACAATCTGCATCACTCCATAAAGCAGCCCATGTGCATCTTCCCAGTGTGAGGTCTTCCAGATGCTCGCACATGCACATGGGGTCTTTAGCACAATCACGGATACTCGCCTAGCAACAAGGAAATTGTTGTGGCCCGCCACCTCTGATACGTACACAAGAGTGTACATGAAGTGATGTCCTCATCACAAACACTTTTGGACAAAGGTTCCTACCATGGTTTTAAGACTTGGATGAGTCTAATGCAACTCACCCAAGTCAACTCCGTCTTGATCAGACCGGATCTGGTTCAATACCATGTCACCCCTCTAGCAAGTCGGGCCGAGTCAGCCCCAACTTGGGTGAGTCCCAACTCGACTGAGGACCAAACGAGTCGGTCCAAGTTGTCAAGTCTTTCCTCAACTAAGCATCTCATGTATGGTTCTAGTTGTCTTTACGAAGCATTCCTTTCAGAAAGTGCTTTCATCATTTTATAACAAAATTTAATGCGTTATTAGCAATCACAAATGCATGGGGTTATAACAGAAGCAAAATGTCGATTACAATTTTTAAAACAGTACATCATGCGAGGTATTAAGAATTAGCAACTTGGACAGACTCGTTCAATCCTGAGTCAAGTCAGGACTCAGCCAAATCGAAGGGTGTCTCTGACCTGGCTACGCCACCCCATATTTTCAATGCTGACTTGTGGTCTAGACCAGATCAGACCCAACTGAGTCCTAATTGACTCAGACAAAGCATCAATCCTTCATAACATGAGGTCAATGTTGCTTAATGATGTTGGAGGTGGTAGATCAAAGCATTCATTTTATTCATTGTAGTCCTCAATGTTGAATGTTTCCCAAGGGGTTTTTCGAAAAACGAACGAAAAACAAAGGCATTCAGTAGGGAGATCCTTCAGCATCATTCATCTTTACAAGTGTCCCGGAATCTCTTAAATCACTTGCATCCGAGTAGCTGACATTAGGTGGCAAGTGGATTTGATGTCCGTAAATTAGCTTTGAGTATTACTTCTACCTTCAAAATTTGAAGGATGGTTTACTCTTGGGTGGTGATTTACTGGAGGAAGCCCAACATCAAGGCTGCCATTAAGGGTTATTAGGCAGTGTGATCCGAAGAAAAATCTAGATAGTACTATGGTGATGGTGGTTAATATGGAAATTGGGAGGATCACTAGAACCTAATGGTTAATATCGAAATTCAAGTCTAAACAATACTCAGAATCCCTGAAAACAAGCTACAGGAGTTTGGGGCCATTTTTCCCAACAATACCTAAAATCCCAAAACTAAGCCTAAGGCCTATGCATATATATAATTCCCCCTTTGGGGGTCGTTTTTCATTTTTCTCCATTTTTCCTTCTCTTTTTTAACATTTTTGCTTCTTGAGACTATTTTTAACCAATTTTTTACTAGATTTATACAAGTTTTTTAATATTAAAACACAAGATTTAAGCCATTTTGGAATAATCAAATATCCAAGGCTGGAATTAAGAAAAAATCAAAAAAATTGTTTGTTTTTTTTGCTGTAAATGTATTAATTCGACATTATATTACCAAACCGACCAAATCTTGCTAGATTTGTGTTCAATTTGGCCATGTTTGTAATATATATATATATATATATATATATATATATATATATATATATATATATATATATATAGGCAAAAGGTACAATGCGCTCGAGCTGACGATAAGCTCCCGTGAGGTTGAGCTGTGTGGGCCCCACCGTGATGTGTTTCGACCATCAACACCGTGCATTTGATGGGTACCGTTTAAATTATGGGATATCCCAAAAATCAGCTGTATACGGAACTCAGGTGGGCCATACCATCTAAAATTATGTGAAGACATCGTTAAAACATATAAAAGCACTGGGTGGGGCCCACCTGAGTTTTGCATGCACCTGAAACTTGGTCTGAACCCTCATTCAAGTGGGACACACATAATGGATGGGCTGGATTTGCAAAATACATCTCGGTGGGCCCTCAAAATGGTTATGAATGTTTTAATGGTGCACGGCCCCTCCCCACTTCTGTATGTGGTGTGGCCCACACAAGTCATGGATTGACTTGATTTTTGAGACCTAGGCCCACGATGGAATGGTGCATCTGGCTGATGGGGTAGATGTTCGAAACGCATCACGGTGGGGCCCACATAGCTCGACCTCATGGGGCGTTAAAATCAACTCGAGCGCATTGTACCTTTTCCCATATATATATATATATACACTCACACACAACTAGTTGGACCGTGAGTTTTGGTCCAACTAGCTGGGCATTAAATTGGGGAAAAAACTCTTGTTGTGAATACGGAATTATCTCCCGGATAAATTGTGTATGCTATATCCTACTTAATAAAGATGGGTACACATATTAAGGTTATGGACCGTTTATCAAATGGCCCGCTAATTGGATATTATTTATAATAAATAAAAAAAATTTATCGAAATATACTTATTTCTTTACCTACTGGTGCAAGTAAAATCTAGACCCTTGTAATGCATTTTTAATTGTCCAAATTTCTACTATAATTGTTTTAACTACTAAATAGAAAATAAATTTTTTATTTTTTTTACACAACATGATTACAAGGTACTATATTTGTTCAATGAACCAGATCCCTTACATATTTGATCCATTATCTGAATAAATTACACTTGTACAACTCCAAACTATAATCCCTCTTATTGAAAAGGTAGCCTCTCTCTCCCCATTCATTTATTACTCTCTCTCTTGATATTCTATCCAACAGTAAGAGTGTCGTGATCCATTATTACTTTGAGGGTCCAAAAATTATGCCGACACACGATTTGGGTAAGGGAGGCATGCTCACCGACGCACCTACGCACGTGCGCACCTTTGCACACGTGTCATGGGTGTCGAATCCGAACGGTCCATAAGATGCGGAATCCCATGAAACCTTAGGGGGTGAATTTTCACCCTGATATAAGATTCTGGTGGGCCATAGAAAAGAGAAATTCAAATCAAGGGAAGAAACTGTTTGCATTTTTCATGGCCCACCGAAGTTTTGGATCAAAGTAAAAATTCGTACCAGGGGGTTTTATGAGGTTCTGCTTCATGTGGACCGTTCAGATTTGCGAGACTCATCAGATATGATGAGTTCTCAAAAAAGTTCGTATGTAGTACGTACGAACTGGTTCGCAGGTGAGCGTTTCCGTGGGTAAGGTTACACTTAAGGCAAAAATTAGGTGAGCGTTTCCGTGGGTTCCGTGGGTAAGGTTACACTTAAGGCAAAAATTATGCTGAGTTTGGTAAATCTCTATAACACACCATATAATCAAAGTGGATTTTACATACAAGTCAATGTGGGCCCACCCTAATCCACCCCGGACGCGGATTTCCTGCGAAAGCCTTTCGCAGGAAGTTCTTGCGCTGGGAACCCAGGTGGGGCCCACCGTGATGATTTTGATAAATCCTCTCCGTCCATCCGTTTTGTGAGTTCATTTTAGGACATGAGGCCAAAAATTAACCGTACCCAATTCTCAAGTGGGCCAAAAATGTCAGAATTGAATTTCGACAGTTGAAATATTCGTGGGCCACAGAAGTTTTGAATCATTATAATATTTATTTTTTCAGTTCATCCCAGTAGGAATGACGTTATTAACGGTGTGGATGGCATGTAAACATCACTGTAGAATTCAGGGAGGTTTCAACGGTAGGAATTTCCCTAACCACCTTTTCCTTTAGTACGGCCCACTTGAGTCGTGGATCCTGCTCAATTTTGGCCTCATAGCCTAAAATGATCTCACAAAACGGATGGACAGGGTGGATTCCATACAAACATCACGGTGGGCCCCACCTGGGTTCCTAGCGCAGGAACTTCCTGCGAAAGGCTTTCGCAGGAAATCTGCGTCCATCCACCCCCTATTATTTGCATGGCTGACGTGCAGCCTCTACATTCCCATGCAATCTGAGATGTGAATCTAGCCACTGGTCTCCGTGTCACACGAATAATGATGTGGTCTGTAGCAAATGGTGTGCCTCTCCTTGATTTATGCGTGAAATCTACTTTGACCATAACGTGTGTGTGTGTGTGTGTGTGTGTGTGTGTGTGTGTATAATAAAATAAAAAATAAAAAAATCAGCAACTTTTATGGTTCAGGTAAGTTGTACAGGTGAAAATAAGTACGTAGGGAGACAGTCACCATCCAAACTTTTTTATTAGATATGGCACACAAATCATGCATGGCCCTAATATTTGGTGCAAATGTATAACTTATCAAAATAAATCTAATAGTTGGAGTGGATTTCACATAAACATTATGATAGGCCCAGTAGAAAATTAATAGTGGACACCTTATCAAAGTTGTTTAATTTTTTGTGGCCTACCTAATTTGCATGACAACCTGAATTTTAGGATCTAGACATGGCTATATCTGACTTAATTGATTGTCAGAGTGGAATGTCGATAAACATCACCATTGGCCTCATAAAAATCAAGGGTTGGCATCCACCTCTTCTATTGTCTCTTAGTTTGGCCTACTTAATCACAAATCTACTTGTATTTTTAGCTCTATGGTTAAATTTCTACTATTCACATAATGGTTGTAGTGGATTTACCGTGCATATCAGGATGGGACGCCAAGCCCACATCTCCTCCGTGTTGTTTGGAGGAAGATTTTTAAACTATGCTTTCCTTTTAAAAAGGAAAGAAAAGAGGAGAGATTTAAACAGTGAGAGAGTAATAAATGAAGGGAGAGAAAGTGAGAGCATAGTCTTGTTTACGGACTTTCTGGCTATATTTTAGGAGTTTTACATGTGTGATGCATTTGTACAATACGTTACATGCCTCATAAATCTGATCTGTTTATCAAGTACAGCACCTTATGATAATATGAGAGGCCAATTTTTTTTTCTCCTCTTCTAATCAATAGTTGATTAGAGTACCACTCTTTTAGGAGAAATTTGGAATGGTTAGAAATGCGTTATATTAATTTAAATTTAACTTCCATGTGACTTAAATAACTAATATATTTTAATAAAATTTTGTAAATAACATCTAAGTAATGGGTCCTATTTGATGAACGGAGAGGATCTTTAATACTTATTACCATCTTACATGAGTAGGACATTGTATTACATCATCTTTTATAAGAGGCATTACATGTGAATCAAAAAGGCATTCTTGTCATTTAATGCACGGCTTGTTGGACCATGTGTGTGAGCATCTCTCTCTCTCTCTCTCTCTCTCTCTCTCTCTCTCTCTCTCTCTCTCTCTCTCTCTCTCTCTCTCTCTCTCTCTAGATATATATATATATATATATATATATATATATATATATATATATATAACTGATTTTTATATAATTTCCAACAATTTTCAATTTTTCTCTATACACATGCATGCACTAAATCATTCTGTTTTTTCTTACTGCAAATGTATTGATTCAAAATTATATTACCAAATCTTGCTAGATTTGTGTTCGATTTGGCCATGTTTGTATAATATTTCAATTTTTTTTTTGTATTTAAGCAACTTTTTATATAATTTCCAACAATTTTCATTTTTTTTGGGTAATAGATTGTTTGAGGGATTTTGACCAAAGTAACCTCGTGGTAATGCGAAACACCCAAAAAATATGGACTTTAAAAAAAAAATGCCCTAGAAGACCCCCTAACAATTTTAAAAAAAAAAAAAAATGGGATGAAATTGCCCCTGCTTGGAGGCTAGTGCCTGTACAGACCTTCTTCTTCCTTTATTGTTTTCCTAGAACTCTTCTTCTTCCTTTTCAAGCACGTCTTCCAGGGACCCACCACCACCCCCTCTGATTGCATTTTCGGGCATACGATCACCGCCATCAATTTTCCTGACGTATGGGCACCACCAACAACTTCTACGGCCCTAAAAACGAGTGTTATTTTTTCTCCGAAGACCACATTTCTTAGAGATGAAAGCCATTGATAAGTGGAAGACATTTTGGTTGTAGATTGAGGGATGGTCGTGGTTGTTGTCGTGGGGAGAAGTGATTGTCGGAAGGAATTTGAGGTGGAGATGGATGGTTGTGTTTGTCATGTGAAAGACAATGAAGGAGATATAATTTGGATTTTATAATGTATTGACTTAGAAGACAATGAACATATATCATTTGTTAAGGGTCAAAGTTGTCATGTGTTAAGGGTCGAGGATGTCATGTGGCAAGGGTCTGCGTCATGGTTGTCATATTAAGGGTCGAGGTTGTCAAGGTCTGGGTTGTGGTTGTCATGTGTTAAAGGTTGAGGTTGTTATGTGCAAAGGGTCGAGGTTGTTATGTGCAAGGGGTCAATGTTGTCATGTGTCAAGGGTCTGGATTGTGGTTGTCATGTGTTAAAGGTTGATGTTGTCATGTACAAAGGGTCGAGATTGTCATGTGTTTAAGGGTCTGGGTCGTGGCTATCACTTGTCATGTGTTAAGGGTCAAGGTTGTCATGTGTTAAGGGTTGTGGGCCCACCATGGGATGTGTCAAATACACTCCATCCATTAGATTCAAAATTTAATTCAACATAATGGGCCAAAGAATGAGTTACATCTAAAAATTATATGGCCCCAAAGAAGTTTTCAATGGTAGGTTTTCAACCTCACTGTATTTTGTGGTGTGGTCCACTTGAGCATTTGATATGCCTCATTTTTGGGTTCTTACCCTAAAATGATCTTTCAAAATGGATGGACGGTGTGGATAAAATACATACATCACAATGGGCCCCACAGGACCATTGACGCAGGGATGGATGTGATGAGGTCGATCACCATCTTCCTCAAGGATAACTACTTCGAATCCAGAAAGCTTATCGGGGCTCCTCAGAGATTCCTCAAATCCACGAGGGAAAATAGAAAAAAAATATATAAATAAATTTTAATAAATTCAAAAATAGATTGATTAATGATAAAAACGAATTTACAACCCCTTTAAATAGTGAAACCAACTCAAAATCCCTAAAATAGTGATAAAAATGAATTTATAACCTAGGAAGAAGTTTCAGAATCAAACTCCAACTCAAACTCCCTAAAATTCATGACTTACTATAAATAGTAAACTTACTATTTATATATGGTCATGATTCATACTAGAATTCACAGTTTTTGGCCAAAAATAGTAAGTGTCCTATTTGGCCTAACCACGTTATTCTCCTATATTTTCTAAGCCCTTTTCATGTTGGGCACAACTCCTAAAACTCAAAGGATTAACAGTTATGATCGAATTAAAACTTACTATAAATATTAAAAATGAAATTAAAATGGACTTTCAACTGTCAATATAATGGAATCTCGCAAATTCGGCATGGGCAACCCGGTGTAGCGGGGTTGGGTGGCTAAAGTAGCTTCTCTTACCCCAAAATCAAATATGGCACATCGAATAACTCATTCCGGTTTGCGATATATGCCTATTTTAGGGTTCCGATGGTCCTGATCACTTCTGCCTCTGATCGGGCCTTCTCTGGTCCATCTTGGACATGAACGTGTCCGCAACCCACTCTACATCAGTCCCCTCCACTTCAAAAGAACTCGTCCTCGAGTTCTCGTCCTGCTTTGGTTCATGATACTCAGTTAGGTTTGCAACGTTGTCAAGTACGTGAGATCTTCATGTCATCTGGAATATCAACAACGTAAGCGTTGTCATTGATCTTTCAAATGATCGATACCGGTCCAATCTTCTTATTCTTCAACTTGTTGTAGGTCCTAGTCGGAAATCTCTCATTGCATAGATGGACCATAACATGGTTGCCCACCTCGAACACCTTTTGTCGTCGATGTTTGTTGGCTTACTCCTTGTACTTGTTGTTCAAGGCATGCAACTTGGCTTGTACATCTACATGAATGCCCACGATTCGGTCCGTCATATGTTATGTTGCAATACTCATGCCCGGGAGCTTGGGCAAAGAGACCAAGTCAAGTGTGTGGCGAGGCACTCAACCATTAACAATCTGGTATGGGGACTTCCTTGTCGAGCGGTTCACCGTGTTATTGAATGCAAATTTCGCTTAAGACAAGGCCAAATCCCATTGGCTCGGTGTGTCATCCGAAATACATCAAAGGAGGTTTCCCAACGTGCGATTCACAAATTCGGTATGCCCATCGGTCTGTGGGTGGTAGGCACTGCTAAACTGAAGTTATGTACCGAACTAACTCCACAAATGTAACACCCCATACTTTTCAGTACTCAGGTGTTACCATGGAGATCTAAGTTAGTTTACGCGTGTGTGGGAACACACGTAACTTACATTACACATCATCATCATCCAGTGATTCACAATCTATCCATCTCAACTATCTAGGTCAATCTTCATTCGTATATCAAGTCATTTGTCTGTTGATTCTCGAAGATAAACAATCATCTCACCACGAAATTGGTATTGATCTTAAGAAACCAACTGCATGGCTAGGATCCCAAGTGCGATGAAAGTCTAAACCTTGCCCCATTAGATAGATTAAACCATACGTTACCAATCTTGGGTCTTAGATAATCAGATCCATTCGTCAGATCCACAACATCCAACTTAAAGGTCTACCACCTAATCATCACACTTAGACCATTGGACCACTAATTCAACCATGGATCTTTATTTAAACAAACTTTAAGACCCTTAGGATCGTTGGAAGTAATCTTTACCCATAGAGGAAGCCATCCATCCATTATTTTTAGGATGGACCACCACATCATTGGAAGTCTATTTAGAATTTTAATCAACTTGTTAGACAGGTAAAGCCATACGCCATCATCTTCGAGGCCTGGATCACAAGATCCGCCGTCCATCAGTCCATGATGTTTGGTCAGCCAAAACCCCCATTTAAACATAACAAATTGTTCGTTCAATTCGACGTGGACTGTCAGATCATGTGAAATCAATCCTCGAGACCTTAGATCGTTAGCTAAATCTTTTATGAAAAGATCTTACCGTCGGATCTTCAAGGATCGCCGGGTATCACTAAGTGGAAAAAAAAATCTAGAAAGTATGGCCCACCTAAGCTTTGGATCTGCCTCATCTCCAGTCAGATGTCCAAATTGGACCCTTAGGATCAGATGGTTGGAGCGGATTTCTGACAAGCATCACTGTGGGGGCCATTACAGTTGTGTGTGTACATTGTGCAGGAATACCAGCGGTGCACCATACTGCGAACCCGGTCAAACCGAGTTTGCCCGCACCCGAAGAGGAAATTCCTCTTCCTCTTTTCCCGTCAAATGACATTTGTTCGATCAAGATGGGGCCACCATCAGGGCCTGGTTCGATCTAGGTCAACCCCAATGAAGATTTTTTTTTTTTTTTTTTAAAGACAAGAAAGGAAAGAGAGAAAGAAAATGGGTGTGTCGAACCGAACCAAGTCTGGACCGAGTTGGGTGTGGGACTGGTCCAATCCAGACACCGCCTGGTCCAGAGGAGAGAAGAGTAGAAGAAGAAGAGGGAGAGAGAAAGGAGAAAGGGAGAGAAAAGAGAGAGGAAGACAAACGGAGAGGGCGTTGGGTCGTTGGTTGCTGTCGAGTCAACTCGGCTGAACCCACCAAGTCCAACTGGGTTGAGCTAGGCTTAGGACTAGTTCAGGCCTTGCTGGAGTTCCAGCGAAAGAAGAAAGGAAAAAAGGGGAGAGAAGGAGAGAATGAAAAGAAAACAAGAGAGAGAGAGAGAGAGAGAGAGAAGAGTTGTGGTCGAGTTGCAACCGAGTCGACTCAATTGAGTCACGCGTAGGTGGCAGTTCGGGACGAGCTAGGTTGAGTTTAGAGGGCTAGGTGTTGTTGTTGGGCCTCCAACGGATGTAGATGAGAGGAGGAAGAAGAGGAAGTGGCGATGTTAGGTTGATTTGTCGGGTTCAATCAAGTTCAGCCTAGTGCGGTTGAGTCTAGGCAAGTTCAGCTGAGTCCGGTCAAGTGACATTAGAGAGCGGAGTTCGAATCAAGGTCGGGTCAAGTTACAGATCGAACTAACGCGGTTGGTTGAGGATTCGAATCTAGGGGCGCGGGCACTTCCTAGCAACATTGTAGGCAATTCAAAACATAAGGCGACAACTTCTTCCCCATGAGCTTTCCACTTTCATGTTAGCTTAAGTGATAGTTTCTATTTTAATTTCAACTGATAATTGATATCTCTATCTCATGATTACTTGTGCTAGTTATTGGAATTAATCTTCAAATTACATGCTCAATATTTGTCTTGTATAAACATCTATATGTCGCACTTAAATATATTCTCATACTTGTTGATTGGTTGTCGAACTTGAATTGTTACATCTATTAGTGGAAAACTCCACTTGTATTTGTACATACGGACTTAGGATGTAGCTAGATTGATTGAGATTACAATGGACCGTCAATCTAGTGGCTACTTCGACTGATGGATTAAATGAAATATTGATGTGGGCTTACCATTCATAGATTGTTCTGCCCTCTGTGGCTTTGATTTGATATTTGCCCTTTGCGGGCCTGATTTGATATGCCCCATGTGGCTTCGATTGCATATTTGCCCTAAGCGGCTTGATGGATTATTTTTATGTAAGCATGCGATGGTAAGTCCCCTTTGTTAAACTATGATTGGCCACTGGTTGAAGAGGATACCATTAAACATCTTAATGTTAGAGTCTCATGAGCCGGGATGGGTTATGGGACACTATGCCCGAGCTGTCGGCCTATGCTGAGTAACGAGCCCCCTATAGTGACCTTTGAGCTTTCTTAAATTGGTTGGTTACAATTGGAATAATAATAGTTGGGCTAATTATGCATTCATATCATACGGGTGATGACGGGTGGCTAATTCTGATGATGTTGTGTAGCACGTGCCCTTAGTCGTGGTATCGTTTCGCTAGCTCCCCGACCATCGACAATCGACCCACTTTTGGTGAGCTTGGTCACTACGCACATACTGGATGTACTTTCGTGGCGGCTAGCCACATGCATGGGTTTCGCCCCAAAAGCCAACTAGATGAGCATCCCCAGTTAATGTGCATTCATGCATCCATGCATTTAAATAAGATTGCATTGTGTACTGTTTTGGATGTTTTCTTGTTTAGACTATGCTTAACTAATGTGGTGGTGTGTAATCTTGAAGGGAATTCACAGAGCTGGCCACTCATTCATCGAATATATAACCGTATAGGTGGTGCAGGTGGTTTTAAATGATATCCATGTCTAGATTGATGAAGAGTAGGGTATAACTATCAGGGATCCATGCCTGCATCTGCCAAGAAAAGTTGTGCAATCTTACAGCTCAAGTTTATCCAATATATATATATATATATATATATATATATATATATATATATATATATATATATATATATACACATGAAATTTGGCTATCTTTTAAGGTTAACACTCAGGTTTTTGCAAAACGAGTCGTATACTCGTGTTTCAAAAACCGAGGCGTTACAACAAAGTCCGCCAGAGTGGCTCATGAACTTCGTGTTATGATCAGAAGTAATGGTCTTAGGAACCCCATTTAGCCGCACGACATCTCTTAAGAATAGATTCGCCATGTTTGTTGTGTCGAGTCTTCTTGCATGGGATAAAGTGCGTCATTTTTTAGAAAACAATATACCACCACGAACACTGAATCCATATGGCGTTGTGTTCGTGGGGGACCAAGAACGAAGTCCATAGATAAATCCTCCCAAGGGCCATCAGGCATAGGTAACGAGGTGTAGAGGCCCATATTATAAGATTGCCCTTTGAAGGTCTAACAAACATGACAGCGATGCACTGCTTTACCCACGTCACATACCAATTGCGGCCAGTAATACCGCTCCTCCACAAGAGCCCGCGTCTTGTCTCACCCAAGGTGTCCACCAAGGCCATCTCCATGCAGCTCTTGAATACTCTGCTCCCTCAGAGAACTTTGGGGGATGCACAGTCGATTCCCTTTAGTGCCCCCTTCGTTAATGGTCAAGTGGGTTAAGAGGCGTTGAGGGCAAGCGTTTAATAAGTGGCTCAATTGGCCACGGCGGTAACAAGTGTTCGGCCTTGGCCGACCATAAGGATTTGGAATCTTACTCGGGCCTGCTGTTGTGGGTGCTACACGTTGAGGCCTAGATGAGCCGCTCCCTGTATCACGGTTTACGTTTGCAGAAGGTTAAGGGCATCCTCCTACTAGTTCTTTTCCTCGTACCAACATTAAATCCTGCGTGGGACCCGTCATGGAGGGTCAAGTTGAAAGATAAGGCCGAGTAAGGACTCTTGCAAGCTACGTTTCTGCCCTACCTGCCAACTAAACCGCTTCATCCATGGTTCCCGACCGGGTACATCTGAACTCAGTCCTGAATCAACGATCCTAACCACCTATAAATTGTGCTACCTTCTGCGATTCGATTGCTAACAGGTCATTCCGTGTTGCCAACCATTGCAATTCTTCAGTGTAATCAGTGACAGTTCGATTTCTGTCGGCAATTTTGGTATTGTTGGAACAATAACTGCTCATAATGTCACCAGGGAGGAATCGTGATTGAAGAAGGCGTCTCATCAGTGGCCATGATCAGATATACGTCTTGTTCTGTCGGGCACATGAGAGTTGTAATTGCTCCCACCATACAGAAGCACCAGATTTTAATTTTAACGCTACTAATTTCACCCTTTTATGTTCCGGTACTTCCTTGCAATCAAAATATCATTCTACTTTGGCTAACCAGTCGAGGAAATCTTTTATACGTAATACGCCATTAAAACTAGGAAGTTCGGGCCCACGATCTAGTCGATCGCCTCCATGGACTGGTCGTCGGGCAAAGCCGCCATCGATGTCCTCGTCGCTATAGTTCAACTCATCTAGGGTAGCCCTACAATTCACCACTGGTAATGCCCTACGGAAATCTGAGTTGTGTCATACAGTAACCACGAGCGGCTGAGCATCGCCTTGGGCTCGGGGAGGAATTAACATATCCGCAAGACAGTCGAGGTTTGCCTACAGCCCTTGCATGGTCAACTGACTCTCCCGATGGAAAGCTTTCATTCTTTCCAAAAGATAATGAATCCCTGGATCACCGTCCACGAGATTTTGGTCCATACCGTCGTTATTTACCATCGATCTGAGGGGATTCCTCGCTTTGATACCAATTAACGCAGGGACGTACGTAATGAGGTCGATCACCATCTTCCTCAAGGACAACTACTCCGAATCCACGAAGCTTTTTGGACTCCTCACAGAGATTCCTCAAATCCACGAGGGAAAATAGAGAAAAAAACATATAAATAAATTCTAATAAATTCAAAAAATAGATTGATTGATGATAAAAACAAATTTACAACCCTTTAAATAGTGATACCAAACCTAGGAAGAAAGAAGTTTCAGAATCAAACTCCAACTCAAACTCCCTAAAATTCGTGACTTACTATAAATAGTAAACTCATTATTTATAGATGGTCATGATTCTTACTGGACTTCATAGTTTTTGACCAAAAATAGTAAGTGTCTTATTTGGCCTAACCAAGTTATTCTCCTAAATTTTCTAAGCACTTTTCATGTTGGGTACAACTCCTAAAACTCAAAGGATGAAGAGTTGTGATCGAATTAAAACTTACTATAAATAGTAAAAACGAAATTAAAATGGACTTTCAACCGTCGATCTAATGGAATCTTGCAAATTCGGCATGGGCAACCCGACGTAGTGGGGTTGGGTGGCTAAAGTAGCTTCTCCTACCCCAAAATCATATATGGTACGTCAAATAACTCATTCCGGTTTGCGAGATATGCCTGTTTTAGGGTTCTGACGGTCCTGATCACTTCTGCCTCCGATCGGGCCTTCTCTAGTCCATCTTGGACATGAAAGTGTCCGCGACCCGCTCTATATCAACCATCCATCTCTAGCCAGGTCCTACTACCCAATCCACATCAAGTCACGTTGACGCGGATTTCAAGCAAAAGCCTTTTACGAGAAATTAATGCCACGGAAAGCTATGTTGGGCCCACCGTGATGTTTGTAGGAAAATCCACTCCATCCATCTATTTTGGAAGATCATGTTAAGACATGAGACCAAAAATTAGACAGATCCGAAACTCAAGTGGGCCACACGCCACTACTAAACCTGGAAAGGGGTTGCCTACCGTTAAAACCTTTCTAGGCTCCACTATGATGTTTATATGCAATCCAAACCGTTCATAAAGTAGCTCAAATGTTCATAAGGTCCTTACCACAGGGATGAACTAAAAGAATAAAAATATTAGCCTGATCTATGCGTGTACACGAACCGAGTTAGCTCGGTTAGCTCGCTCGACTCGACTCAAAAAAGCCCAATTCGACTCAGTTCGAAGTTGAGTTCAAGCCGAGTCGAGCTGATTTTTTTAGCTCGAAAAAATTTTGAACTGAGTTCGAGCTTGCCCAAGCTCGACTCAACTCGGATCGAACCCCAACTCGAATCGAACTCAGATCGAACTAGTTTGGTGACTCGGTTAATCTGATATTGATGTTGCTCACCTAGTGTTTGATGAAATGACTCAATGAAGTGTCAGCTAGTGGCAAGGAAGGTATGTATATGAAACAAATACCATTTATCCTTGATTTTGATGTTGCTTATAAGGTGTTTGATGAAATACTTGTAAACAGCTACTGTTGTTTTACATACAGTGAGAAATTGAAAGTGCACTGCATGTGTTTGTGAAAATGCCGCAGAGGCTCGATTTTGGCTGGAACTGGCCCGAGCTACTGACCGAACCGAGCCGAGCTGGCCAGTCGGGCTTAAGGACCAAGCCAAGCCGAGTTCGAGCTTGGGTCAGGTAGTGACTGAGCTGAGTCGAGCTGAGGCTAGCTCGACTCAATTCGTCTCGGTGTACACCCCTACCCTGATCCAAAGCTTCTGCAGCCCCATGAAATTTCAACAATGGGCATACAATCTTCACTATTTTCTATTGTGTAGCCCACTTGAGCATTGGATCTACCTCATTTTTGGGCTCATGTCATAAAATGACCTGGCAAAACATGTGAACAGTGTGAATTTCTCACAAACACCATAGTGCGCCCCATAGCGTTTACCCCATCCAAATCCCTCCTGCCATCACACGTTGGGCTCAACGCAAAAGGTATTCATGGGCAATTTGTCCCAAAAATTTTGAAAAAGCTGTCAGGGGGTTATTGCCGGAAATTTTTTTAAAGTCCCGAGTTTTGGGGTGTTTGGCATTACCATGAGGCTACATTGGTCAAAATCCCCCTTTAAAAACTCTCACCTTTTTCCACGAGATTTTGACCAAAGTAGCGTCATGGTAATGGCAACCGCCCCAAAAATTGGGACTTCTAACAAATTTCCGGCATAGCCCCCTGACGGTTTTTTTCAAAATTTTTGGGACAAAATGCCCCTAAATGCCTTTGCGTTGAGCCCAACGCATGATGGCGAGAGGGATTTGGATGGGGTAAACATTGTGGGGCCCACTATGGTGTTTGTGAGAAATCTATACCGTTCACATATTTGCCAAATCATTTTATGACATGAGCCCAAAAATGAGGTAGATCCAAAGCTCAAGTGGGCCACACAACAAAAATAATGGAGATTGAGCGCCCACGGTTCAAACATTCATGGGGCTGCAAAAGCATTGAATCAGGCTAATATTTCTATTCTTCCAATTCATCCCCGTGATAATGACCTTATGAACATTTGGGCCACTTTATGAACGGTTTGGATTGCATATAAACATCAAGGTGGAGCCCAGAAAGGTACGCAACCCCTCCACTATTTCCAGTCATGTGGCCCACTTGAGTTTCAGATTTGTCTAATTTTCAGTCTTATGTCTTAATATGATCTTCCAAAACAAATGAATGAAATGGATTTCCCACAAACATCGTGGTCGGCTCGACATAGCTTCCGGTTACAGGAACTTCCTGAAAAGGGCTTTTGCTCAAAATCTGCGTCAACTTAATGGGACATGACGCGGATTGGGTAGCAAGACCTAGCTAGAGACAAATGGTCCTATGGGGTATTTTATCCATGTCTTCCATACACTTTGAAAGATCATTTTAGGCTATGAGCCCAAAACTGAGGCATATCAAAGGCTCAAGTGGACCAAACCATAGAATGCAGTGAGATTGAAAACCTAACCTTAAAACTTGTATTTTATCCACGCCGTCCACATTTTTTAAAAGATCGTTTTAGGCTCAAGTGGACCACACCACAAAAAGCGGTGAGATTGAAAACTTCTTGGGGGCCATAGAATTTTTTAATGTAACTCAATTCTTTGGCCCATGACGTTAAATTAAATTATGAATCCAATGTACAAAGTAGATTCAACACATCCCACGGTGGGCCCCACAACCCTTAACACTTGACAACCTAGACCCTTAACATATGACAACCACGACCCACACCCTTAACACATGACAACCTTGACCCTTAACAAATTATATATGTTCATTGTCTTCCAAGGCAATACATTATAAAATCCAAATTGTAAATCCTTCATTGTCTTCCACATGACAAACACAACCATCCATCTCCACCTCAAATCCCTTCCGACAATTACTTCTCCCCACAAAACAAACCACGGCTATCCCTCTCTATCCACAACCAAAAGTGGCTTATATCTCTAAGAAAATGATATTCTGCAAAAAAATAAAATAAAAAAATCCATTCAAAATGTCTTCCACCTATCAGTGGCCATCTCCAAGAAATGTGGTCGTCGAAACAAAAACAACAAACGTTTTTAGGCCATACAAGTTGTTGGTGAGCCCATATGCATTGTTGGTGACTAACTCCATGAAGGTGGGTCGAAGATGGGTGGTGACTTACACAGAAAATGCAGTCGGAGGAGTGGTGGTGGGTCCCCGGAAGACATGCTTGAAAAGGAAGATGAAGAGTCCTAGGAAAACAACGAAGGAAGAAGAAGAAGGTCTGTACGGGCACTAGGCTCCAAGCAAGGGCAATTTTGTCCCAAACTTTTTTTCAAATCTGTTAGGGGCCATCTAGGGCATTTTTTTTTAAGTCCCGATTTTAGAGCGTTTGGCATTACCACGAGGCTACTTTGGTCAAAATCCCATTGTTCGAATACATGTATAGAGTTTAGATATACACATGAATGGAGGTTAGATATACACATGCATGCACTAAATCAGTGTTTTTCATCTCTTTTTTATTTTTTTGGTAATTTCTGGTTTTTTATGAATAGTGACTAATTTTTTCTCAAATTTTTATGAATTGTGACTAATTTTTTCTCAAAATTCTTATGAGGAATGACATTAAATTCTTAGGGATATTAATTGGTGGGATGTCTCACGGATTGCATGAATTTCAACGCATTGAGTGGTCCCAAATCGGCCCAACGCTATTCATCCGAATTTAATTTTAACTTCTTTTCCTCAAATTTCTTGGGGCATTCAAGTGTGTACCCAAATCAGCCAAACCATGTTCATCCAAATTTAATCTTAAATTTTTTTTCCTCAAATTTATATTAAATCATTGATATTAAATATTTAGAATACTAATTATAAAAGTTTTAAATGCAGTCTAAGCTTCTCAGGTTAATAATATCATCAAGCAGCCCAAGACAACATTCTTACCAAAGAATGGACTATTACACCATCATAAAAATGTTCAAAACCAAAAAAGAGTATATATTTGGAATCATCTCTTCTTATTTTGTTTTTTCTTTTTTCTTTTTTTGAATTTTTCTAATATTTTTTTTCTTTTAAAAAAAATGATTGTTGCAAGGAATGTAACATCCATTATGGCCAATAAAGCAATGGTCTAACACACAACCATTACCATTACCCTAACTGAATACCTTAGTTCTACCCTTTGTTTGTCAGACACCCTGGAACATGGATAAGATAAATTATGGCACGTGTAGGGAACTCAAAGATTGGTTGGTGGCACATTTACACACGTGCATGTGCACAGTTGGCAACACATTGGCACATGCCACTATTTGAGTACTTGAAGATTGATGGTAGCACATAGGCACATGTAGGATGCTTGAATTTAGACGGTTGCACACATTGGAACATGTCACGCATATGCAAAGATAAGTGTCATTAACAAGTAGTTCCACCTCCCCACAAGAGGCAATCCATGGCCATGACTACTTGTCCAAAAGTGCATTGGTTCTCGTGCACAAGGGTGTTGACAAACCATGCTACTTGTTGTGAGACAACTTTGCCCAAATCTAAACAGCCCCATAAGGAATAACTTTCCTCTCTCAATACAATAATCAA
>JAJHSJ010000055.1:0-48873 GCA_021015155.1 Magnolia officinalis | reverse complement strand
GAGTGGTCCAATATACCATTCAAAACACAAAAGATGATAGATTCTTGAATGTCTCTTATGCTTTTATTTATTTATATATACTTTCACTAATTTTTGGCTTTTAAAAAAAAAGGAAAAAAAGAAAAAAAGTGACTGATACAATCTGATATGGACTAATATAGGGCCGATAATGATATGCGACACCTGTATCGTATCATTTTTCGTCTGGGCTGATATGCCCGCCGATACCAATACGGTAGAGTGGACTTGCTGTGGATGAGTTGCCACAATTTAGTGCTTGTTGCAGAAACATATTGCCCAAAAAGAAATTGAAATCAGATAGAAGAAACTCTAAATTTATATTTGATAGCAAGCAATGTGAACTCCAATTTTTCACTGAAGATTTCGAACAAAATTGATGGATTTCTCTTTTATCATTGCCTTTACCTACAGAGGTGATTGCTCTATTTCATTGCTGGATGATTCTGGTGGGCATTCTCATACAGATCCAATAAGAGCAATTGCTTTGCTGCAAAGGAAGGCTTTTTGCATCTGCTGGTGATGATAAACTCGTGAAGATTTGGAATACAACTCTTGGCATTGCATACAAACAGTGTAAGTTTCATCATTAAACCTTGTATAGTTTGTAGAATCCATTTTATTCATCAAGTCATTCTTAAGTATACTGTAATGATGTTTTAAATCGTTTAAATTGTTTCATTAACAAAAAAAATGTTTAAATTGTTGCGTAAATAAAAAGTTGTTTAAATTGTTGCAATGGCCTTTGTATGCAGGTGCTCTGAGAAGAGAGTGAGTGCAGTTGCTATAAGCCATGATGGTTTGTTTCTCACTTTTGCTGATAAGTTTGGAGCTGTTTGGATAGTGGGTTTGGACAGGGATGGTGAAAGTGAAACTTTGGTCAATGAAAAGCCTGCTCCATTGTTTGCTCACTACTGCAGCATCATTACTAGCCTGGTGGGTTTTATTTTTACCTTCATTTGATTTCCATTTCATTTATATATATTTAAAAGAATAAAATGAACTATTGCATTTCATTTCACATCTGCACATTGTAGGTTCTATTCTATATGGTTTTGGTTATGAGATATTAAGGTGAGATTGTGTGGTCCATATGTTTCTGTTTTTAGAATGATTAAAAAATGTTTCTGTTGATAGGAAAACTATAGGTTTTTGGAAGTACAAGAGCTTCCAAATGGAGAAAAAGGAGCCCTGATCAATACCTTCAGCAAAGATGAAATTTAGGAGCCATTTAGTCATTGAAGGCAAATAATACCATGCTATATGACAACCTCTGACATGGTTATGAGACTGTCATGCTAGTTTTGTTTTTGTTTTTTTGTTTTTTTTTTTTTTTTGTTTTTTTGTCCGGCCATCTCCTGATGAAACCTCTATTTTCTCTGTTAAAAAAAAACTTCACCTTTTTGTTAAAGTTTTCCTGTTTTAGTATTCCATAGATGCTTCTGCTATACGCAGAAAAAGCTGACATGGCTACAGTTATATCCCAAGGATTAAAAATCAATTTTGGTGTGCTGTGTAGGTCACCACTGAAACTGACATGCATTGGCTGATATGGGCCGTTATGGGTCTTTGTTCACATGTGCAGCCCATCTACTGTGGGACAGATTCAATGGTTTGGATAATTCTATTTGCGCTTTGCCATGATCTGTACCCTTTGCCAATGTTTTAAATATCGACGATATCGGCCGATATATCCCACGATGTATCTTGTATCTCATGTGCAATATGAAACACACAAGTAGTGCGATATATCCCACATGTTCGATCCGGTGAACATTTTCAATTTTTGATCTTTTTTTTTTCCTATAAATTATGTTAAATCAGTGTCAAATTGTTACAAATACATGATTTTTCATGCCAATTGGGAGTTTCGATTTCAAGATTTGGAGGAGATGGGCTGCTGAGTTACGAAAATTGAAAAAAATCAATATTTTCCAATTTCTCTCAAAACTGGTTGCAATCTTTTGTCCAAACATAAAATCAAACATGTATCATGTATGTAACCTGATCTAGTGATTCTTCTTTTACTTTCGAATGTATTGCTTGTGTTTCCACACATCTTCTTACATTGATAAATTATATGAATAGACTTTGAATATACTTGCATCAATTCAGTTAGACAACGCATAGATTAGGACCCCATACAAAGATTTATTATGTGCACTTGTTTTTTGTAATGTTTTGATTTATAAGTGGTATTGATGTCTTTTTTAACAATCATTGAAGTTTCATTGAAAAATTCAACCATTTCCCAATGTTTCCCCATGTCTCAACAACAACAATACATTACATGATACAACTAATATATCTCATGTGATAACCGATACGTATCCGTATCCCAAGAGTGCGATACATAATGCGATACCAATATTTCGAACACTGCCCTTTACTGAAAAAGTTGTCTAAATGTTCAATTTCATTGATATTGTGGGAGTCATTTGATACTCTTGTACCCAGGATGCTGGATATGCAACACTGAGAAATTGTACACATCAAGATTGCACAGATAGCAGAGAACAGAATGCAGTAAACGCAGCGCATGTGATGCATTCCATGCCATGTGCATACTCGACTTTAATTAAATCAACTAAATTCTGGAACCCACTATTGCTAAGTTACTGTCCCAAAATCAGATTGGTTGAGCAATCCTACCTCTGATTTGTGGATGCTTGTGAAAATAGGACCATTGGATAATTTTTATTTTCGAGCGTCCAATAAATGTCCAACAATGCGTTAACCAGATGTTCAGATACGCATAATTTTTAGTTTATGATACATGTAAACTAGGACCCATAATGTGGACAGTTTAATTTTAATTGCTTGTATGCCATGTATGCAACTTTTAAGTGCCTTAGCATCATGTATCATGACCTGCCAGAGTATCAAATTTTGTTTCCATCGATAAAAGGAAGAGTTGTTTCAGTGAATGCTCTGTAGGCAAGGGCGTTATAGTTGAGGCTACTAATCTGACATGGATCCTTTGTTCGTGGGCCAAGGTTGATGCGTTGCCAGAGTCTAAACTGTGCATCATGTGAGCTCCACCATGGATTACGATGCCCAAAAGTTCCAGTTGATCCAAAAGGTCATGCCAATGGAAACAATGTAGAAATGTGCTCAAACACCTAAACAAGTAGTGTGGCTCTCGTGTGTTGGATCTGCTTAATTTTTCTAGTCAGGACATCTTGTGAACAGGTTGGATGCCACAGAACCATTACAATGGGCTCCAAGAAAATCTGATAATTCTATGGTGGGCGTCCTTCTCATTGTTCCTGAGTGGTAGCCCACCTGAGTTTTGGATTTGCCTGATTGAATCATTGCCAAACATGGTTGGGCAGATGGCCTTGACTGGAGCCTGATGGATGGTTGTTCTGAGTTGGATGTTTGAGTTTAAGTGAATTTCATCAAAACAAGTCAGCATGGATGAGATGTTGATTCACAATCTCACAGCATACAGATCATTCATCAAAACAAGTTGCACAGGAGTGTGAATTGTCACGACTCGGACAATACAGACCGAGTTGGACGAGTTGAGACCAATGCAGGTTGGTTCAAGGTCGATTTCACCGTAAAGTGGTGCGTACTGTCTCATTGGAATACGTACCGGGCGACAGTGATACATACCCATTTCAGACGATATTTTAAACTTTCATTATGCCTAGTGTCATCGGTTGTGGCATACCATAGTATCGTTAACTTTCAATGACCAAACTGTCCCTTAACATGCTATGCATCTGGAACTTGGGTTTCTTGGACCAGTTTAAAAGATTTTTAACCAAATTTGAGGTCCTTGCATCTTGGAGGTATTTCATATTGGTGTCTATTCCTACTGGATTTGCTGATTCTAAGCATTATGTTTAAGTGGGACGCTGATTCTTTTAGGAACTGGAACATTCTAAAATTCATTTGCTGTTTGTGTGCAGGAATTCTCTCCTGATGGGCAGTTCATAGCTAGTGCTGATAGGGATTTCAAAATTCGTGTAATGCCAACTTTGAAGACATTAAGTTTTGTGGTTTTTTTTTTTTTTTTTCTTTTTTCTTCTGGTTCCATTAGGGCCTGTTTGGTAGATGTCTAAAAATAAGTTAATCTCATTTTTAATATTCTTAATTTGCATTAGAGATCATAATTGTTGGTTAACAAACTTATTTTTAATCCTCACAGAAAATAAATATGATCACTAACACAGTTACGGATAACTAGAATGAGATGAACTCATTTTTAGGTGTCTACCAAACAGGCTGTTAGATTTACTTGGGGTAATTAGCTTATTGATACAACACTACCTTCTTCTTGGCAGGTTACTGTGTTTCCAAAGACACCTTTAAATGGAGCACATGAGATACAAAGCTTTTGCCTTGGTCATACAGAGTGAGTTTTTTTTACTTGCATATACTATTAACATTTTGACACTTGTTAATTCAACCAGTTGCATGAAATGTATCTGTGCTTGTCGGTACCAGACCTTCATACAAAATGCAGCGACTGATGAAACAGCTTCGCCAATGTGGGTCTGAGCTTGTTGTGGGAATCCAGAATAGCTTGAATACTCAAAATAACAGTTCGAGATATATGGGTTAGAACCTGATTCACATAAGTTCTCCACCTCACTGACGTGTCACACTGTCCCAATGAGCATCCGACCTTTATGAAACCATTCACTGCTTTCAAAAACAACCGAAAGCTTCCTTTTCGCAGTGAATCATAAAAATTAACGGCACATGGCTTCTAGGTTCTTTGATAGACATTTGTACAAAAAAGATGGAATGACACTGGTCTCTTTCTATTTTAGAATTTATGATCTATTACACATTGTAAATCCCCATAAGTTGGCCCATGGACTTTAATTAAAATCGGAAACACATTGTAAACCACCATAAGTTGTCCCATGGACTTTAATTAAAATTGGAAACTGAGTTGTTGTTTAAAGGATTCTAACTCATGGCGGTCGTAGAGGTATCGCCCTAGTGATCAGCCCATGGCGGTCGTAGGTACCCCAAAGATGGGTACTTGCGACGAGACGAGATCTGATCCCCAAAGGTCTCAGACGATAGGGATGACTCAAACTCATGGAGACAAGTCTATAGAAACCAAAGAGAGACGCTCCAGTCTGCAGTCCAGGCCTAAAACTTCACACCTCCCCACCTTATTCGTCAAGGGTTTTCCGGCAGGATGGATGCCAATTAACTTCGTGCGAATCTTTGGTAGAGCAGGAGCAGTTATGGACGTCGTGCTCCCCAGAAACAGGGATGGCAGATCATCTAGAGGATTCGCTCTAGTTCGTATGAGTTCGGAAGAGGAACTGAGTAGGGCGGTGGAGATGCTTCATGGAGTGGGGTTCGGTGGTCAGAAGATGCTGGTCCAATGGGCCAGATATGGCCCCGAGCTCAACAGTCGAAACAAAGGTGGGACAACTCAAAAACTTAGGATAAAAAGGCCCCCTTTGACCATATCTTCAGCTTAAGATCGCAGGGATAAATCATTGCCTCCTCAACCTGCGCATCCTTCAAGAGGCTTTTCTCAAACCAAGAGATCCAATCCTCAGTTCGAACCATCAGGAGGCAACAACAGGAGTGGAGAAGACGGTCGCGTTGGGAAATAAAGAAGGGATTCTGCTTCGAAAGACCCCTGGATAACTATTAATGAAGAGAACATGGCAACGTACAGTAGCTTTCTCAGGAGGTCGCTAGTGGCGATAACTAAACCTGGCGCCTCCATTGAAGTTGTCAAGACATGGTTGGACGAAAGTTGCCGTTATCCGCCAGAGCTATACAATATTAAGCCCATTGGTTTCAATGAATTGTGGATTGATGTCCGACCCGAAGTCAACCCGGACATGCTGATAGTTGCGGGAGCCATCCATAATAACGGTCTGGTTGCCAAGATGATGAAGTTGGACGAATTCTCCTGTTTTGGGATGGAAGAGGTATGGATCTTGATCTGGTCGATCCCACTAGAGCTCTGGTATGCAGATTTCTTTAACATGACAGCATCTCGAATTGGAACTTTGATTGAAATCGATATCAAAACGCTTAAAGGAGAAGAAATGGGGGTTATCAGGGCCAAAATCAAGAGGAAGAAGGGAGACCCAATCCCACCCCACATCCAGGTCAGGGCTGCTGGCAGAGATTTCCTTTTACCAGTCCAAAGAGAAGATCCGTTGGCTCCCACCCCGCGTTGGGGCGATATTTGGAGGGTCAGGCAGCCCCTGCAAGCGCCTGCAGAGATGGAGAAGAATCATTTCCTTGCTGGTTCGCAGGATGGTGATGGAGCAGCTCCCCCGGTGCCTCACGGAGCACCTCTTGCTGAAGTAGGTGTAGCCCCCTCGGTGTCTCGTGGAGCACCAAACCTGGACGCTGCGACGTGCCTTGGGACGGTCGGGCCGAGCAGAGTATTCATCAGAAGGGGGAAGGCGTGCGCTGCACGGCCCTGCGGGACAGTGCCTAAGGCCACTCGCCTCAATCCCACTCATGGTGGTGCCACGCGGTCGACCCCAGAGTCAGACACGTGTGCCCTTTCCCCCTGGCGTCAGGCGCATGGCGACGCCGTCTCCACGCGGGCAGCGCCAGAGCAGGACGCGTGTCCTTCGTGTTAGATCGTAGTTTCCGAGCGAGACGCATGCCCCGACCCTCTTTCCCTTGCAACAGATGACAGCCTTTGACCGCTTTTCGACCTTGTTAGTGAGGCTAGGCTCCCAGCCTTAGCTTCGGAGGTCATCTTAAACCCGAACGTCTCAGATTCGGACGACCTTAGTCTCCTTCGGCCTCATCCGATCCATCCGTTGCCTGCCCATCCTCCACGTGTTGTCGATCGCCTGCAGCTAAGGCCCTTTTCCCCGATTTCAAGCAGCGGACTGTCCGGTTCTAAGGATCTGACCCATCCGCTTCTCTAACACTTCTCTTTTCGTGAGGATATCTCCATCCCTCTCAGTGGGGAGACTCTCAGGCCCGGAAGAAGAATTCACTCCCTGGAGCTCAGATCAGGCGTCCCCCTCGTTTGCCTCCTCTCCTAGATCAACGGCAGTCTGGGCAAGCCTTGGTCGAGATGTTTCGGAAGATAGCAGAGAGGTCGTTCTAGAGGCAGAACCTCTTCAGATTAGGGAAGACAACAGTGTGGTGGAGACGCCCCCTGATATCTTCTCCTGAAAGACTTTGATGATGAGAGAGCCGAACTGATCCGTACCATCCAGAAGAAGAAATGGATAAGGGATGCGATGGGCCATGTCGGACACGTCGTCAGTGTGTGCTTTGGCGACCATCCGGAAGACTTCATCTCCCTGTTCCACTGCATCGAGGAGCGCGGCCGTCCGCCAGATCAGATCAGAGATCAGATCCCCGAGGAAAGTCCCACCCAGATTGCACAGTAACAAGGAGCTCTAGAGCCTGACTCTCAGCCCTCCCCTCTTTAATCATCCCAATGCTTCTGCTCAGGCCACATCAATTCGGGGTAACTCGGTTCCCAAATAAAAGTCCTTTCCTGGAACATTAGAGGAGTGGGGTCTAGATGTAAGCGGAGACTCATAAGGACACTTGCAGTAGAAGTAGGGTCGATGTGATATGCTTACAAGAAACCAAAGTTCAACGATTCAGCGACAAACTTCTGGGTTCAATATGGAATCACCCTAAGGCGCATTGGGTGGCCCGGGACGCAGTCGGTTCCTCAGGCGGAATCATGTTGGCGTGGAAGGCCTCATCCTGGAATCTGATCGATAGCTGGAGTGGCTTATTTCCTATCGGTTATTTTGAAAGATACGTCTTCTGATTTCACATGTTTAATATCCTCTATTTATGACCCAAATCAGGAATCTCAAAGGCAGGCATTCTGGGAGGAGCTGCACGCAGCCAGAGTGAAGTTCGACGGTCCTTGGTGCATTGGGGGTGACTTCAACATTACCCGAAGGGCGAAGACAAATCTCGGGGCGGGGTAGTGTGACGATGGGAATGCGCCGTTTCTCCCAATGGATTGAAGACGAAGAGCTGGTCGATCTTCCTCTGCTGGGAGCTAAATTCACCTGGACGAACGACAGGGCGTCCCCACCTTAACCAGGATCAATAGATTTCTGGTTACGGTTGAGTGGTTGGAGCATTTCCCCCAAGTCGTGCAATCAGCCCTCCTTAGAACCACGTCCGACTACCCCCATCCTTCCGGCAGTTGATGATCGCAATTGGGGCCCCAAGCCATTCAAATTCCTGGTTAAGCTAGATGGATCCGTCAGATGATTGAAGAATGGGGGTAGGCTTTTCGAGTCCTGGTTTTGCCAGTTTCAAGCTATGCAGTAAGCTGTGATTGTGAATGTTAAAATGTAAACTGAAGGAATGGAAAGAGGTTGAGGCGAGGAAGAGAGAAGCTGAGCTTGCGGGCATCCTCGCTAAGCTGTAGAAGATTGACCGCGGCGTTGAGGCAGAACAGAACTCTTCCCAGTCCTTTCTCAGGAGGATCCATCTGATTCAATCCCTCGTTGTTCGGCTAAGGAGGAAGAGAACATGGCTCCTGGCGCCAGAAACCCAGATGCAAGTGGATTCGTGAAGGCGATAAGAACACCAAATTCTTCCACAGTATGGCTAGTGAACGGTCCAGAACAAATTCGGTTAGCAATTTGACAATAGGGAGCATTCGTACCGATGACAAGGTTCTTATCTCAGTCAAATTGTTTGGTTTTACAGCAACCTGCTGAGGAGTGAAGGGTGGCTTAGGCCTACTCTCGACGACCTCCACTTCGTTCGTATATCTGAAGAAGAAGCTGCCATCCTTGAAGCTCCCTTCTCTCCCCTTGAGGTGAAGCAGGCCATAGAGGATCTGGAAGGGGACAGGGCACCAGGGCCCGACGGATTCCCAATAGCGTTCTTCCAACGCTGCTTGGAGTTTATTCAAAGAGATGTCATGGGCTTCTTCTTGGAGTTCCACGCGAGAGGCAGGTTGTCCAGAGGGCTAGGGTTTCTTTCATCGCCCTCATTCCCAAGTGTCAGGGAGCTAATCTTCTGTGATTTCAGACCGATAAGCCTGATTGGGGTCCATATAAGGTTCTTGCCAAGGTCCTGGCCTCCCGTCTGGTTGGGGTGATAGGTTCCGTTATTCTTCATCACCAAAGCGCCTTCATTCCCTGTCGGCAGATCATCGATAGCGCCCTCATAGCCAATGAATGTCTTCACTCCAGATCCAAATCCAAAACCAAGGGTCTCATATGCAAATGGATATTCAGAAGGCGTTCGATCATGTCGACTGGGACTTCCCCATGTATATGCTTCAGCGAATGGGCTTCGATGAGAGGTGGTGCAAATGGATCAAAGAATGCGTGAGCTCGGTAGTCTTTTCTGTCCTCCTCAATGGATCGCCTAAAGGGTCTTTCCCTAGTTCCAGGGGTCTGCACCAAGGTGACCCGCTCTCCCCCTTCTCTGTTTCTGATCGTGGGTAGGGGTGTACATCGGGCCAAACCGAGTCGAACTGGGCTCAACCCGGCCCAGCCCGGTCACCAGCGAAACCAGCCCGAACTTGGCCCGGCCCGGTCCCCGGGTCAACATGTCCAGCCCGAATTCGGCCCAGTCAGCAATCGGGGAGTTCGGGCCAGTTTCGGACCCCACGATTTGGACGGCCTTGATTTTTTGACTCTGCCCCATCTACTCCATGGGAAAGGCTTTGGCGGTACCTTGAACGGCCTTGATTTTTGAGAAGGGCTTTTGTCATAATTTTTGGGACTTTGCTCCATCTACAAAGGGACCCACGATTTGGGACAGCGTGGATTGCTGTAAATGGTTAGGGTAAGAATTTAGGATATTATATATTATATTATATATATATATATATATATATATATATATATATATATATATATATATATAATATATATATATATATAAACGGCCGAGTCGGGGCCAAGTTGAGTCGGGTTTCGGTCTGAGTCGGGCCGGACTGGAACTTATCTGAGCTCGGCCCGAACTCAGTTTCGGGCTGAATTGAAGCAAATGGCCCGTCCCGACCCGGACTCAGTTCGTCGGGCCGAGTCGAGCTTTTTCGGGTCGAGTCGAGCGAGTTAATCGGGCTAGCCCGGTTCGTGTATAGCCCTAATCGTGGGCGAGGCCCTCTCCCGAATGCTTAGTAGGGGACAGGAAGCTGGCATTATTAGAGGGTTTAAAGTGGAGGGGATGTCCACCCCAATATCCCACATTCAGTTCGCCGATGACATCCTCCTGTTCAGCGATGCCGAGCAAGTCAAAGTTAGCAAACTACGTACTATAATCCGCTGTTTTGACGCTCACGTTTTGTATCGGGCCTTTGGGTCAACATGTCCAAGTCCACAATGCTGGTGGTGAATATGGAGGAAGCTGAAAACTATGGAGCACGTCGATTTCTTCCGCTGTGTGGTTGATCACTTCCTACTCTTTCGTGGGCCTCCCGCTGTGTATCGGGAAGCCACCTAGAAGACTTAGGAGAAGATCATTGACAGAGTCAGGTCTTATCTAGCCAATTGGAAAAGCAGGTATCTATTCTTGGCGGTGTCTATCTAGCTTAAAATCTATTCTATTCTATGGTGCGTGTCATTAATCATCAATCTTTCCTATCTACTTACATGTTGCTGTTTAAATGCCCGGTGTCGGTTGTGAATATTTTGGATAAGTTAAGAAGAGATTTCCTTTGGCGTGGCAAGGCCGAAAAGGAAAAATTTCACCTGGTTAACTGGAAGGTGGTCTGCTGTCAGGTGCAAGATGGTGGGGCAGGGTATCAGGATCTAAAACTCATGAATCGCGCCTTACTTGGAAAATGGTTGTGGAGGCTCGGGAATGAAGACGGGTCCATATGGAATGAGCTGATTAAGAGTAAATATGGTAGGTCTGACGGGGGTTGGTGGACTACAGTAGCTGCAAATTCTAAGTGTCAGCCATGTGGAGAGACATCCTGATGCAGGATGCGAATTAATCCCTTTATCTCATAGGCCAGGCCCCACGTCTCATGGGTTAGGACCTCGGTCGAAACCCCCTCGTGGGCCCCAAATCACATGGGTACCACCTCACATGAGCCACCCGAATCACACCGGGGGGGCCCACGTCTCACGAGCCACCCGCCTCACACGGGCCGTCCACCCGAGTGTGTCCCTATGTCTCACAGGCCACCTCACTCGAGCCCGGTGTGAAAATGCCCCCGCATTAATCACCCCCCGGTGAGGAATCTCGAAACACGAGACCTCCTGTTCTGATACCAATTTGATGTAAGACAATTAACCACTTGCTCTAAAAGCTCGAACTGTTAGAGTATGGCGAATTAATCCCTTTATCTCATAGCCCAGGCCCCACGTCTCATGGGTTAGGACCTTGGTCGAACCCCCCTTGTGGGCTTCAAATCACATGGGTACCGCCCTCACATGAGCCACCTGAATCACAGGGTGGGGCCCGCGTCTCACGAGCCACCGCCTCACATGGGCCGCCCACCCTGAGTGTGTCCCTGCGTCTCACAGGCCGCCCCACTCGAGCCCGGTATGAAAATGCCCCTGCATTTCATCCTTTCTACCAAGCCGAACGTCCTTAGTGGTATCTCTATAATGATCGGTACTAACGGTACTCGTACTCTGTTTGGTTGGACCCTTGGTCGGGGAACAATACTCTCTGTACAACTTTTCGAATATTTTTCACATCGCCAAATTCCCTTCCAGTAAGGTAACCGACTGCTTATCATCAGTAGGAGGAACTCTTGTTTGGAATATTGAATGTAGACGGGATCTTCGGGAATGGGAGATAGACGAATTCGCTGCCCTCCTCAATCGTATCTACAGCCTATCGCCTAACCTCAACATGCCTGACAGTCTGTCCTGGTGTCCGGATAAATAGGGCAGATTTTCTGTTAAATCCCTCTATGGTTTCTTGTTCGGCAAACTTCCTCCTCCTGCTGGTCTATTGCGTTACTATGGCTGGAAGTATCCCGTTCCCCCTAAAATCGCGGTATTCGGTTGGTTGGTGGGTATTGACAACTTGCGGAAGCTAGGCATGCCGATAACTAATATCCGCGTTTATCGCATGGCCAATGAAGAGACGGTGAATCACCTCTTCATTCATTGTCCTTACACCCACAAGATTTGGTTGGCTTTTCTCCTCCGCTTCAACGTGCACTGGTGTTTTACGACCTCGACTAATAGTCTCCTTCTCTCCTGGCATGGGGTCAATTATGGGAAATACCGGACTCCTTTATGACGAATGGCCCTTCTCGCGGTTTGGTGGGCTGTTTGGGTCGGAAGGAACGACCGGTGCTTCAATGACAAAGCCAACTCCGCGGAGGCCACTATGCTTAGGGCGATCCAGTCCCTGGTCGAATGGGCTACTTTCTCTATTAAGGCCTTAGATTGTAACTTTGATTTCCTAGCTGTTTAGCTGTTCTGCTATCTCAGCAGAGCAGTGTTCTTCCTCTTCCTGTCCTTTTTTATTTTGTTTTATCACTATCTCTCGCGTTAATTCTCAAAAAAAAAAAGGATTCTAACTCATAAGATCTTTCCCTAAAATCCAATGTTTGGGCTGTGTAGGCTATTTAAAGGATTCTACCTCATAAGATCTTTCCCAAAATATCCTTCGTATGGACTGTTTACAAATCAGAGCCTGGTCATTGGGAATCTGACGTTCGAGAACCTGGTCATCGGGAATCTAACGTTCGAGAATCAAATCAGAGCAAGACTCGGAGGAGCAACGAAGGGCAAGGAGATAACGAACAAGGGAGAAACCCTTCCGCGGGAGGTGCTGGAAACAACAATGGGGATGTCAAGCCTCTAGAGGAGGGAGAACTTAGGGTCTAGACAGAAGTTTGGAAGAAAAAACTGACATCAGAGAAGTGGAAAAGCAGGGTTGGTCATGGTAGTAATGCCGTGGGATTGAGTTTCTGTAGCCTATAGGGGTTTTGCATTCGTCGGGATGAGCGACGAGGAGGAAGTCGAAAGAGTCATCCATTAGCTACATGGAGAAAGATGCGGAGGATGAAAAATGTTGGTGTGGAAAGCTCGCTTTGGCCCAGATGTGAAGAACACACACACACATACACAGAGAGACCTAATGAAAGGAAAAGAATAGATAGGTAGGTGGCAAGAGAAGAAGGAACCGACCGAAGTGAGAAAGGGGAAGTGCTAGCGTCGTTTAAGGAGGCGGTTACGGGGGATATCCACAGAATGTCAAGCTTCTCTGTCAGAGATCAAGGATTGGTTAGTTGAATCTTGCAATCTCTAAAAACATTATTTTCTGATCAAACCCATAGTGGCATGTGGCAACATAAGTTTGGATTCGCTTGCACACGGAGGTGCCAATAGAATAGGTTCTCTTTGCTGCGCTTTTTACAGAGACGATCCGGTCTTATCCCTTTGCAGATGGACGGAGCATTCCTTCTTGGCAAGGAGGATGTCTGGTTTCTTCTACGAGGTGTTTTGATAGAATTATGGTTCATGGCAATGGGAACGTGCTTAGGGGAAACCCTTCTCATCAACGACAAGATGGAGAAGGGGGAGGAGATTGGTGTTATTCGGATCTGCATAAGGAAGAAAAGAGCAGAGACCGGTTATCCGGTGATTAAGATTGCGATAGGCGACAATGAGTTAGAGGTAAAGGTCGAAAGGGAAGAGAAGGAAGGTCAACGTGCCAGATGGGGAGAAATATGGGCCTCCAGGAAGACTTTGGGACCAAGGTGTTTCGTTTTCGTTACGATACAGACGTAAAGGTTGATACACATAGGTAACAGTCGTGGCCGTTACGCAATACGGGGGCAAAACGGGGTAGTTGGTTTTTTGGGACTGTATCGGCCGTTACGAGGGTGACAACGGAGATGGGAGGGAAGATGGAGTACGTCTTTACTACTCCCGCACATTGCCGTTTGCTTCCTCAAACATGTGTCCCTTGCTGGTCGGCGGATATGGGGTAGGTGGATCGAGATTTCACCCCGCAACTTCGGGTGATGTTCGATGCTTTGAGGGTGTATAGCCGCGAGGATGCACCCTCCCGATCTAGGCTGTTGCTCTAGGCATAGAATTTGAACCTCTGCCCAAACCTCCCATCGCCGCGACAACTGTTTGCCTTGATGGAAGCCACAACCAGACGCGTCGAGAGGAGTAAGACGAGTGCGTCGTTCGAGGGTCTCATGGTTGCCTCTTTTTGTGACATGCGTCTATGCAAGGCAATAGTGATGGAGAGCTCTTATCGGCCAAATGTGTGGTGATATCAACGACAAAGATTTAAACTCTCTCTTTGCTTCACCGGCACGTGTCTTCTCCTCCACACGAGTGGCAAAAACCTTGCTGTCAACTCGAGTGTTAAGTTGTCACGTGTGGGAGCATATGCCGATAAATATATCCAAACTTGGCTCAACCTCTACTCTCCAAACAACGATATCTTTAGGGCTTATGATTGAAGAATCCGAGATCGCCTCTTCCTCATCAGATGACTCCTACCTATCAAGGTGTGCCGTATCGGTATCGGTTGGTGTAACGGTGACCTCCAAAACCGATACGGATACGGAGGCGTAACGGCGATACGGGGGCGTAACGGCCCGTAACGGCGCAAAATTTTTTTTTTTCTGCTAAAAAAATATGAAAAAATATGGATTAAATCCGGAATATTCTAAGCATTCATTTATAAATTGGAACATGTTTATGGTGGTGTAACGGTCCACTCTTTGGTGAGAAGTTGTATCGGACTGTCTGATGAATTTATGAACCAGATAACCTGAATTTGACTACAAAATTCATATATTTAATTTTCTACTATGATGAGTGTATGACCTATGTTAATAAAGATGATTTTATGTTCTAACTAAAATACTAAACCCTAAGAAGCTCCAAAACCTGTCCAATATAAGCAAATAAAAATATAAAGTCACTAATTCGAAAATACAAAAAAAATATTAAATGGCACCCCAAATCTGTAAAATGCACATTAACATTTTCTACTATGATTAACACATCATATGACATGATTAAAACAACAAAACAACCATTAAAAATTGATTTTTCGAATTAAAAAAAAAGGGTCAAAATTCATGCGTAAATAGAAAAAAAAATATAAAAAAATATTGAATGGCACCCCAAATCTGTAAAATGCACATTAATATGTTCTGCTATGATTAACACATCATATGGCATGATTAAAACAGCAAAACAACCATTAAAAATTGATTTTTTGAATTTTACAAAAAAGGGTCAAAATTCATGCGTAAATAGAAAAAAAATATAAAATGGCACCCCAAATCTGTAAAATGCACATTAATATGTTCTACTATGATTAACACATCATATGACATGATTAAAACAGCAAAACAACCATTAAAAATTGATTTTTCAAATTTTGAAAAAAGGGGTCAAAATACATGCGTAAATAGAAAAAAATATTAAAAAAATATTAAATGGCACCCCAAATCTGAAAAATGCACATTAACATGTTCTACTATGATTAACTCATCATATGGCATGATTAAAACAGCAAAACATATTAAAAAAAGTATAAATACCTATTTTTGACGAATTCGGAATTTCTGAAAAATGGCCCACCGAGCTTCGATTTAACAAAATCCGTAATATAATGTGTTTTTATCACAAATACTCAGCCAAGGTTGGTCGAAATTGGTAGTTGAAGGAGTGAGAAACAGTTTGGAAGCAAGAAATTTGAAAAAAAAAGGGCAAAAAACGAGCTTAAAATGAAAAAAAATGTTACCGTTTTTCGACTGTTACGGGCGGGCCATTACGCCTGTAACGGACGTTACGCCCATAATGGCCCGATACGGGCCCGTATCGGCCGATATGGGCACAAAAAATCGTAACGGCCGATACGGGCCCGTATCGGCCGATATGGACACAAAAAATCATAACGGCTGATACGACCCCGAAACGCGTATCGGCCCAAACCGTTACCGTTACGTATCAGCCGATACGGCCGATACGTAACCGTTTTGGCACACCTTGCTACCTATAGATTATCCCGGTGGTGGTAAATAGATACATTAAGCTAGTAGAGTTCCGAGGAGCATTGGGCTGATGTTGAACATTCAATGGAGACATAGGAAGAGGGGATGCTTCAAGTAGAAATAAAGACAATTTTGGTTTTGGAAGTAGCCTTGGAAAATGCAATGATCATTACGCCTTTGCAAGCCACCAAAATGTCAGCTGAAAGAGCCCTGACTTGTTAGACAACCATGCAAATGATGGTAGGGGATTGGAATTTTCGAGAAGAGGTTTTGCGTTAATGGAGGAACAATATAGATGGACTAAAGATATTCTTGAAAGGGTTGGAGGACAAATTGGAATGTCTTATGGTCCTCGGGACGAGGATGTGTTTGAATTCTACCAATTCGTTAGAAGCAAGGTAGCTGTGAGTCATCACGGAATGCAACCAATGAAGCCCAAGAAGTTGCTAAAGGGAATGAGAGACCTTAGTTTGGAGTGCTCCATCAACTATGATTCCGCTTGCAAAATCAGTGGCGGAAAAAAGGGGGAGACTGAGTAGAGTTGGTGAACAATGATAATTCTCTCTCTGAATGCAAGAGGGTTAGGTCGCATGTTCAAAAGGGCTTGGGTGAGAAAGGCCTACAGAAAGGTTAAGGTTGAAATCATCACAGTTCAAGAGACAAAGCTGCAAGCCATTGATAGAGGTATGCTCGATTCTTTATGGGCGGTCAAGAATAAGGAATGGGAGGCAATTGACACAGTTGGATCTGTGGGGGGTGTTTTGGTGGTTTGGAACATAGGCTTATGGAAGAAAGGGGACAGTTTCTTGGGGTCCTTCGTCTCAGTCCTACTTAAAGAGAAATGCTTTGGGATGCAATGGGTGTGGGTCTTCATTTTTGTTTATCGCCCATGTTCAAGTACTCTTAGAGAACAATTTTGGTATGAATTGGATAACATCAAACAAAAATGGGTGCATCCTTGGTGTGTGGGGGGAGACTTCATTGTCGTCAGGCTTGTTCACGAAAAATCTAATGGTGGTCACCTTAGAAACAATATTAAGAAGTTCTCACTTCTCAGAGAATCGATGGATCTGCCCCTAGTGGGAGCTAAATACACTTAGAACAATGTCCAACAGAACACTATCCTATTGCAGCAAGACAAATTTTTGGTGTCCCATGAGTGCAAGGTATTAAAAAACGGTTATGCATCGGTCATAATGGTAATGGTCGATACTGTTACGTGATATGCCCCCGAATTGGTGCCCCTCCTTTTTTTGGTCCGTAATGGGCCGTAACAGCCGTTACAGGGCATAACGGTCGTTACAACCCCCGTAACAATCGTTATGCACAGTAATCTAAAAGAAAATGAAAAAAAGAAAAAAAACATACCAGATCTTTTTTTTTTTCTTCTTCATCATCATCTATTGCAGCGTTGCTGCTGCAGCTTCTTCTTCCTTCTTCCTTCTTCCTTCTCAGGTGGGTCGCACAGTAGGGATTGAATGCCCACAGTTAAAAACTTCCTATGACTCATTGTAATGTTTATTTTCCATCGAACATGTTGATAAGGTCACATGGACCTGGATGAAGGAAAACACGAAGGATAACTTGATCCAAAAAATCCTTTGGCTCAAGAAGTTTTTAATGGTGGGAATTTAATCTCTACTGTGCGGTCGACCATAGATTTGGATCTGCTTCATTTTTGGTACCATGCCGTAAAATAAATTGGCAAAAAGGATGGACGGCATGGATATACAGCAAATGTGTCGAGGTGGCCCCCACATTCAAGGCATCACTCAATATGGTCTACCTGAGATTTGGATTTGTCTGATTTTAGGGACCCTGCCTTAAAATGAGTTAGCAAAACAGATTAATGGCATGGATATAAAAATAGATAGAGATGGCCCCACATTCAAGGCCAACCACAAGTGGTCCACTTGAGATATGGATGTACCTCATTTTTAGACCATGTCATAAAATGAGTTGGCAAAATGGATGAATGACATGGATGTATAATACATACATCGAGGTGGGCACGTACATGGCCCTAAAAAATTGTACATGACATGAGGTATATATTAAATATATTAAATCAAAATCAATTAATTAAATTATGGACCTTTGTTTCTAAGTCACAATCCAAAATTAAATTATTTGAATTATTTTCGTTAATTTGTAAACACTTGTTATTTCGAAATAGAACCATTTGATATTTTTCATTTTTCACTGTCCAATAAATATCCACCAATCCATTAGTGGGATAAGTAACGATAGATTGCATGAATTTGAAGCTGATTTTGGACATCAAATGGTCCACCAAATCAACCCCAAATCGACAACACTATTCACCTGAATTTAATTTCAAAATTTTCTTTAGATATATTGGGAAAATTGATACTAAAAGTCCCTAACCTTTGTATGTTAAAATGAAATGTACGAGAGTTGCGAGGTATGTAATACACCAATACTATAAATAATAATAAATCCTACAAATACGAGATGTTTTGGTATTACATTCATTCTAATAAATTTATATTAATATTATATAATTAAATATAAAAATTTGAAGTTAATTCCAAGTTGTTAAGTTCAAAAATTTATCAGACAGCCTGATACAACATTCTCACTAAAGATCGGACTGTTACACTACCTTGAACATGTTCAAACTTATAAATGAATGCATATTTGGAATATTTATAAATTTATGCATTCTTGGATTTCTTTTTTGGATTTTTTGAGCAAAAAAAAAAGTGAAAAAAAGATTGATATGGGGGTGCATCGGCCATTACCCCCCCCCCCCCCTCGTATCGGCCGTTACTTTGATTCAATGTATTGGTAACGATGGGCACCATTACGCCCACTATTACCGTGACGGGACACGACACCTTGCCTAAGTGGCTTGAGAAGTATCCCTTGGTTTCACACAGAGGTATGGCTAGAACCATTGCTGACGACAACCCTATTTTGTTGGAGGTTCCCATGGACAACTGGGGTCTTAGACCTTTCTGATTTGAATTGGTCTAGCTCGAAATAGAAGGGTTTAAAGAGCTAATTGTGGATTGGTCTTCGTTGGAGGTGGAAGGCTATGTCGGCTTCCGAATGTGTAGAAAATTAAAATTGCGGAAAGAAAAAACCAATTATTGGAAAAGGGAGATTCTTGAGGGCCCGTGAGGCTAAATTCGACACTTTGCAATCGGGAATTCTTCAGCTTGATCTATCGGAGGTGGTAGACACTCTTTTGGAAAAGGATTAGGAAAGATGGGTTCCGAATGCGTAGAAAATTAAAATTGCTGAAAGAAAAAATAATTCTTTGAAAAGGGAGGTTCTTCGGGCCCGTGAGGCTGAATTCGACACTTTGCAATCGGAAATTCTTCAATTGGATCTATCGGAGGAGGTAGACATTCTTTTGGAAAAGGATAAGGAAAGACGGGCTGAGTTGCATTCAAAATTTACCAAGTGTGCCAAACAGGAAGAAATTAAATGAAGGCGGTGCTCGAGAGCGATGTGGCTCAAAGAGGGCGACAAAAGTACTCGCTTCTTTTATAGTGTTGTAAGTGCTCGAGCTAGAAGCATTCACATCTCCAACGTGGTGGTCAAAGACTCAAAGGTGAAAAGGATATCAGATAAAGATTAAATTTGCGAAGCCATTGTCTCTTTCCATAGCAATCTGATAGCTTGTGAGCAGTGGAATAGACCATGCCTTGGCTTTCTTCCCTTTTAATCGATTTCAGAGGCGAAGGCTGATTCTCTCGAGGCTCAATTTTTGGAGGAAGAAGTGAAAGCAGCCATTGACTTCGTATGTGGTGATAAGGCCTTTGGCTCCGATGGTTTCCCCATTGCTTTTGGCATTTGGTTAAGAAAGACATTGAATTTATCACAGAATTCCACGATCGCAGCAGATTGTTTGTTGAAATTGGAGCCTCATTCATTGCAAGGTTAGTGTTTGAGGAAGAGATAGGGCCATACATGGCCTGGGGTTGGTGTTTGGATGGGTTAGGTCTGCTTTTGGGGCTGCTCATGGGATATTTAGGCTATAGAAGGGTAAGATTCCATGTGGCGTGTTTAGGAGCTATAGATTTGGCCTTCTGGGACTATGTTGCTTACATTCGAATTTTGAGATTTTGGGGTTGTTAAGGGGCTGTTGTTGACTATGGTTGATGGATCTGGGTTACAGATTAAGATTGAACTATGTGGTATAGGATGGGTAGGCCTCCAATGATTGTATGGGTGGTGTAGGTTGGGGTTTAAGGTTTTACTCATTTTGGGGTTAAAGTTCTTGTTGAGGTTGGGAAAAGGAAGGATGTATAAAGGGGATGATGTGAGAGTGTTACAGCCGTATTTATGGTTACGGCTAGGTCTTTGTGGGTTATCTTTGGGGTTCTGGGATCTCGAGGATTGGGTTGGTCTGTGGATGGCTCGACGTGTTCGGAAAAGAGCAAGATATGTGAAACAATTGTAAAATTCTTTAGGAACCTTTTATCTGGTCAATAGTGGGAACGTCTGCAGTTGGATAAGTTAGAATTCCAAGACCTCCCTCGTGGGGATGCTGATTCTCTTGAAGTGTTGTTCTTGGAGGATGAGGTTTGTGCCACGATTGGTTCGATGTGCGGGGACAAGGCCCCCGGATTGGATGTGTTTCCTTTGCTATTCTTTCAAAAATTTTGGAATGTGGTGAAGAAGGATGTTTCGTCGTAGAATTTTACGAGCATAGACGTCTGTCTGCCGTACTTGGAGGAGCTACCTTCATTTCTTTAATTCCCAAAGTAGAGGGTGCGGAAAATATAAAAGACTTCAGGCTGATCAGTTTAATAGCGGGGCCCTTACAAAATTCTGGCTAAAGTTCTTGCTTTTAGGTTCAAGAATGTCCTTTCCAAGGGTAATCTCTGAGAATCAGGGTGCTTTCATTGCAAGCAAATAGATTGCGGACAGTGCGCTTATAGCTCATGAATGCATGGATGATGCCAAGAACAGAGAGAATAAAAGTTGGGTAGTTTGCAAGTTGGATATCGAGAAGGCATACGACCATGTCAATTGGAAATTCTTTGATTATATGCTTTCCAGATTGGGATGTGGTCCAAAGTGGAAGTGGTGGATTAGGTCTTGTGTTCAATCTGCCTCTTTTTCATTCTTGTCAATGGATTGCCAAAAGGTTTTTTTTTAGAGCATTTAGGGGTCTCTAACAAGGAGATCCTTCATTGCCCTATTTGTTTTTTGTGATCGGGAATGCACTTAGTTGGATGCTTCAGAAGGGGGCAGAAAATGGCTTTTTAGCAGGTTTATGTCTTTAGATGCTGGACCTCAGATAAGCCATCTTTAGTATGCCGATGATATGTTGCTCTTTTGTGATGTAGATGTGGTTTCGGTTGATAATATCTGAAATATAACAATCTGTATTGAGTCTGTGTCGGGCTTGAATATCAATGTAGCCAAATCTAAGATCTTGGGTATTAAGGTTGGTGAAGAGGACTTGCTGCGACTTGTGAACATTTTTGGATGTAAAGTGGGGTCTTTTCCCTCCACATACCTTGTGTTACCTCTTTGTATTGTGAAGCCGCCAATACACCGTTGGGATAGGGTGATAGAAATAATTGAGCATAAGTTGACTAGTTGGAAACGTCGATATCTTTCTTTGGGTGGGCGCTTAACTCTGATTAAGATGATGTTCTCCAACATGCCCATATGTTTTATGTCCATCTTCAAATGCCCTAGATTGGTTTGTATAGGCTTGAGAAGCTGAGAAGAGATTTCTTATAGAAAGGTGTCCATGATAATAGGAAGCTCCATCTCCTTAAATGGGACGAGGCGTGTCGGCCTATTGAGGTGGGGGCTGCCGTCATAAGAAATTTGGGTGATATGAATAGCCGCTTCTTGGGAAGTGGATTTGGAGGCTTGGATCTGAACTTGAAAGATTGTGGAGGGAGGTGTTAGCAAACAAATATGGCGTAACCGGGGGCGGTTCATGAAAAGATCTTCCTTATATAGAGCCTCAAGCATTTGGAAGGTGGTTGCGACGATCGAGCACTTGGTTCGCAAGGGAATTGCCTTCCCCTTTGGCAATGGAAATCGAATCCGGTTTTGGGTGAACATTTGGTGCGGCAACGTTGCACTTCAGGACATATTCCCTAGTGTGGCTTCTATTGCTTTTGATCCCTTTATTGTGGTCGCGGACTGCTTCTCTATTTGTGGCGGTTACGTAATCTGGAATCTCTCTTGCCGTAGGAACATGTCTGATGAAGAGTTTGTCGAGTTCGTTGGGCTGCTTCAACACCAAAAGGATTTTAGTCCTTCCATTCAGGAAAGTGATTCTATGCTTTGGCTGGCGCATCCCTTCGGCAAATTCTCTATCAGCTCACTATTTCGGATAATTAATACGAAGCATTGAAGCCCTAGTCCCTGCACCCTTATCATCATTGGTTTTATGTAGCTCCTCCTCGGGTGGCGGCTTTTGCCTGGTTAGTGGGCCGGAAGAAGATCCTTAGTTCCTTACGGTGGAAAATTTGCAAAGAAGATATCTTATTCTTCCAAATATTTGTCTTATGTGTATGAAGGATGTGGAATCAATTGATCATCTATTTATCCTCTGCCTATTTGCCAAGACTGTGTGGGAGCACCTTTTGTGTTTGTTTAATTCTGCTTGGGTAATGCCGAAGTCAGTGGCTGATTTCATGTGGGCATGGCATGGGGGTGGAGTTGGCAATAGGAAAGTGAAATTTCTGGTTTCAAGTTGGGATGTATATGTTAAAATTGTATCTTCTTCTTCTTCTTCTTCTTCTTCTTCTTCTTCTTCTTCTTCTGCTTCTTCTCTCCTTCTCCTTCTCCTTCTTCCTCTTCTTCCTCTTCTTCCTCTTCTTCTTCTTCTACTAAAAATTTTCTTTTCTTTGTTCAATAATGAAAACTACACATGGCTCCTAGGGTCCTTGATAGAACTTTGTACTGAAAAAAGATGGAAGAATACTGAGCTGTTCTTATTTTTAAACAAACCACTAGAAAGAGATACATGGACTTGTCATTAAAACAGGAAACTAAGTAGCTGGTCAGACTGTTTAGAAAGCCAGTGCACATAATAGGTTTCCTTTGTATAGGGTCCTAAGCTATGCGCTGTCTGACTTAACTATTGCCACTATATTCAAATTGAATGCATAACATTTAGAGTGTATGTGATGATCATTTCATCAAACACTCCTAAATACTTCGAAGTTAGTCTCAATTGACAGCTGATTGAAGGGAAATTTCGAAATAAAAATAATATTTTATTAATTTTTACTTAAAAAAATGATTCTTATTTTCTGAAAATCGACAAGGACTTAACAAATCAGTAGATCATCCCTCATACATGCTTGATTTCATGTTTGGAGTGCAACATTGCAAGCAATTTGAGAGAAATTGGGGAAATTTTGAATTTTCCCCAATTTTCCCTAAATCAGACCACCTACACTCAAAATTTGAAATTAGAGTGTATGTGATGATCATTTCATCAAATACTCCTAAATACTTCGAAATTAGTCTTAATTGATAGCCGGTTGAAGGAAAATTTTGAAAAAAACATGGAGAATATGAAAAACCAATGGATATCGAAATCAAAGCTCCAACTCCATGATTTTTCATGCAAATCGTGAAGAACCAGTGGATTTATAACCATTTGACACCGATTTAACATAATTTCAACAAAGAAAGGATTGGAAATTGAAAATGCTCACCGAATCTAACATGTAGGATATATCGGCATTACTTGTGTGTTTCGTATCGCACAGGTGGGATACAAGATATATCGTGGGATATATAAGCCGATTTCATCGATATTTAAAACATTGCTACATGCTACGTAGCTCACATTACAAGTATTTTTTTTTTTCATTACAACATTAAAATCAATTAATATTTTCGATGATTTGTTACAATTTTCTATTTTCAATAAAAAAAAATCGTTAATTTTTTAACGCTTTTAGTAAAATAATATAAATAACATATTGAATTAGTTTCGTTGATCTTTTTTACCTTAATCATTGTGCTTTCCTACTACTTTAGGTTGTGTTTGGTTGCACCAAATATTAGGAAAATTTGTTAAATTTCATTATTAATTAGTCTAATTTGGTGCAGAATATCATTGAATTGATGCAGCCAAGCGCAACCTTGATTAAAAATCTAGAAGTAGCACGTAGCTTATGCTACACGCTATGTAGCTTACACCTCATGCTTCAGAGGGGTGAATGCTATGCTACGTGCTATTCGCTATTAAAAAAACTGGTCTGGAGCAGTGACATTTTGGAATTTTCTGTAAACCCTGCAATTTTCTGCTAACTGTCTGCAGTTGTGGGGCCAACCATCCATTTGGTTCCACTTTTATGGCCTGTCAACCATATGTATGATCAAAGTGGGACCTGAGCTTGAACTCAGATCGTGGCTTTCTACTGCATGATACATGGCCTGAATAATAACTTCTGTATGCAGTTTAACAATGGACATTCTATTTGATTTGGACCTTGTAGCCGTGAAACCAACTGCTAAAATGATAAGCTTTGAGCAAAACAAGGAGCTCGTTTTGTGATTAAAATGGAAAACAAACAGTCATATTGGAAATATATGCTATGATATCTGTAGCATGGTGATTACTGAGAACAGCATGTGTCAGCCTTAGCTGATAATTTAGAGACCTACTTACGGATTACATCAATCAGGCCAGTCGCTATGTGAATACTGATATCAGAAAAAGGTGATTGTGACTGCTAAAGTCTTTGATCGAATTCCTTTGTATTCAGTGATGGAGGCTGATTATTGGTTATGTTTCTGTTGGCAGGTTCGTCTCATGTCTTGCATTTGTGTGCACTTTGGAATATCCCCAGGGGTTTCTTCTATCTGGGAGTGGTGATTCAACAGTGGGTACATCTTAACTCTCAAGTGAAGAGTATGTGTAGCATTTACATGTTTGTCCTTAGAATGGCTTTTGGTGTCACTGCTCCAGTTTGCACTTGCAGGTTCGCTTGTGGGATTTCATTTCCGGACGCCTTCTTGATACTTGTCAAGTTGGAGCGAAGGTGATTGTTTGCTCTCTCTCTCTCTCTCTGTTTTTTGAGATCCACTTGCATATTAATTTTAAAAAACCAACCCGCCAGTGAAAAATGAGTATACAATTTATACATCTTTCCTTTGAAAACCATAGGAAAGCCCCTCTTCCATATAAAAGAGGAATGACATTACACTGCATGCCAGGGTGCTCTTTTGTTCCTTTTTCCCCCCTCTTGAAAGTAATGCCTGACCCTGCTACTGGTGCTTTTTTGAAGCATATTTCTTGACAAGTATTGCAGTTCTGCTGGTGGTCAGAGCTTAAGAAATATAAAAAAAGCAGTTTCTCCGAGTGCTAATCTTTGTCAGTGAACATCAATGCCATAGCCTTAGCCCAGCCTTGGTCAGGTTCCTTCGATCTCTCCATTATTCCTACGGCCCACTTGATGAGTGGACTGACCTAATTTTTTGGGACAGGTCACCTACTTGATGAGATCCACATAATGAACGGTTGATTGTGTGCCAATGTGACAAGCTGACACATGTGGCATGTTACTTGGTTTCCTTAGTCACATGTGGGATGTGAGAGTTCAACCACAATGTCTATTATTGTTCAGGTTCATCTCAATTGAATGTACTTTACGACCCATTGAGTGCATACAGCCAATGTGTCACAGATAAACAACGTTCAAGCTGCTGAAAGAGTGGCCTCACCTTGAAGATCATAGTAGGGAAAAAAGATCAAACGATCCATTCATCAGGTGGGTCACACATGTACATTAAGTGAAGCCATTGGCCTTCCATTGTTTTCCGTGGTCCCACATATACATTGGTGTATTTTTCCACCCATTCATCTTTGTTAAATGGCTACATGGTGTTAATCTTGAGGGCCTATGAGAAGCTACAATGAGAAGAAGAAAGAAAGAGGAGAGTGAGAGAGAAGGGGGGGGGGGGGGGGGGGGGGGGGGGGGGTTGCCCTAACTGACCAATGGAAATAAGGGAAAGAAGGAGAATCGAGCCTCAAAAGCAAACCATAGAACGAGCGCATGAAGAAACAGCTAGAATGATGGGCCTTCCAAACCAACGAGTCTTCTTGAAGCGAGGGCGAAACAAACTTTAAGTGATTGAACACAGAAAGAAGTTCGGCAAATTCCTAATCCGAGAGATTCCGCCGAGAAGTAGGGGACCGAATAATGGAACCACCGATATAAGAGAAGCACTCATCCACCGTGACAAAACGATCGGTGGCAAGACGAGCCAATCATGGAAAAAGATCTTGGAGCGGTATATCTTCACACCATACATCTATCCAAAAACAGATGCAATTACCTTTTTGCAAGGAGAAGGAGACTCCCGCATGGAAAGAATGTTCAGAAGTTACGATAGCCTTCCAAATATGAGAAGCTCGATAAGGCGAGGATGATTTTATACCCCAACAAGTGGGTTGAATACCGTATTTGGACGCAACTATCTCCCTCCACAACTTACCTTCCTTGGAACCAAACATCGAATGTCATTTGTTGAGAAGAGCAACATTCATGAGATCCGAATGCTTCAAACCTGCCCCTCCGTCATCTAATGGCCTGCAAACTTTCTCCCATTTTAAGCAAATGGAACTTGGCATAATCCCCGGTTCTTTTCCAAAAGAAATCCCTCCTAAGTTTCTCCAATCTATCCAAAACCGACTTGGGACATTTGAATAGGGGCATGAAGTAAATCGGCATATTGGAGAAGGCCGATTTGATGAAAGTCAGGCGAGCCCCCAATGGAAGATAGCGATGCTTCTAGCTAGATAATTTTCTCTCTATCCTCTCCACGACTTTGTCCCAAAGATGCTTAGCCGCCTTGCTGATACACAACGGTAACCCAAGGTAAGGAAAGGAACCCAGATTGCACCAAAAACTAAAGTGGTAAGATCGTCTTGAGAAACATGAATACCCAACATTTTGATTTTGGAGACATTCATATTTAATCTTGACATTGTTTCAAAGCACACGACAATTTTACGAAGATTATTGATTGAAGAGAAATCCGCATCGCAAAAGAGAATCGTGTCATCCACATATTGAAGATGGCTCACTTTCAACCTCGCATCCGCAACCTTAAACCCATAGATAAGACCATTTTTGTTTGCCTTGAGGAGTATCCTATTAAATGCTTGCTTGATAACAATGAACAAATAAAAAGATAACGGATCGCCCTGCCTGATACCCATGGAAGCCTTAAAGAAACCAAAAGGGGAACCATTAATCAAAATCAAGAAAGTAAGAGACTGAATACATGCCTGCATCCAACCTCTCCATTTGGGACCGCAACGTATCCTTTCAAGCATATAATCCAAAAATTGCCAGTCAATATGATCATAGGCTTTCTCGATATCCAACTTGAATACAATTCTGCATTTACCTTGTCTATATTTTGAGTCTAAGCATTCATGGGCTATGAGAGTGGAATCAAGAATCTGTCTACTGAAATAAAAGCTCCCTGATTTTCTGAAATGACAGGAGATGAAACCCTTCGAAGTCTCAAAGCCAAGACTTTGGCCAACAACTTATAGGGGCTGCCCATAAGACTTATAGGCCTAGAGATTCCACTCCTTCAATTTTGGGATGAGAGCGATAAAAGTGGCCCCAAGATCCTTGGAGAGGCGACCTCTATCATCAACTCATAAAAGAAATCCAAAACATTGCTTCTAATCATCAGCCAAAATTTATGAAAAAACATCATCAGGAAACCGTCGTGGCTAGGAGCTTTATCCCCACACGTAGAATCAAGGGTAGATTTGACCTCTTCCTCCAAAAAAAGGCTTATTAATATCAGTTGCATCTTCAACATCCAACGAAGGAAAGTGCAAATTATCCAGCTGATGCCTCCACCACTGCTCACCGGTGAGAAGGGACTTGTAGAGATGAACGATGGAGTTGCAAATCTGCTCCTTGGTAGTTGTAGCTTGGTTGACTACTGAATTGCTGATACAGTTAACCTGGGCTCGGGTGCTTGCCATACTATGAAAAAATTTCGTATTCTTTTCTCCCTCCTTGAGCCATAAGGCTTTCGACCGCTGACACCATTTGATTTCTTCTTCTTTGGAAAATGAGACATACTTTTTGCCTTTAAATCTGTCCTCACAATTCTTTCTTCTTCCAACAGTTGACCGCCCTTTTCCTTGATATCCATTTCGTGATTTTTTGCCAACATAGCTTCAAACTCTGCCTCTCTGGCCCTCAAAATCTCTTCTTCTTCTTTTCCCCAAATCTCCTTTAACTGCTTAAGCTTAATCCCCAATATGAACCCCGCATATCCTTCTGCTTGAAAAGACGACCACCAATCCGAAACAAGATCTTGAAAACCATTAACTTCCAGCCATGCCTGCTCGAATATGAATGGACAAGGGCCCTAACTATCTTCTTTGACTTTTACAAGTATTGGCATGTGCTCAGAAAACATTCTCGAAAGACCCGTCTGATTGATGAGAGGGAACTTATTGTTCTTGGAATTAGATATAAGGAAACGATCCAAAGCGGTAAATCAATGAGATGGTGGAAATCTATCCAATCGGAGAATTTTCGCATGCTGTTGGAAACGGGCCCTCGTTTCGATTTTTTGTAAGAAAATCGAACGGTGTTGAAATCTCCCCTGATGCACCAATGATAGTCCCATTTTTGCCTGATAGATGAAAGCTCATCCCAAAATTGATCGCAACACAAGGATACATGGTCCGTAGACCGAAGAAAAGGTCCAAGTAAAACCTGAAGAACAATTTCGTAAAACAACAAACAAAGAGAAGGAACCCGGCATGCTATTAACCAATTTTGCAACAATCAGTCTTCCAAGCCAAAGAATACCTCTCACAAACCCCACCGCATTCAGAGAAACCCAATCAACATTCACAAAATCCCAAACGGATGATAGTGTACCTTTGTTTATCGAAGTTAGTTTCGTTTCCTGAAGGGATATGATTTTTGCCTTCGACTTCCTGCAAATCTTCTTAACTTGCACTCTCTTAAGCTTGCTGCCTAACCTCCTAACATTCCAAGAAAGCACTAACATTGATCGCTGACTCTTCCCGACGTAATCCTCTTGATGCAGTTGGATTTGGATGAAGATTCGTAGTTGACTAAGCATTCTAGGCTCATGAGTTCCCTCCAACCTCTAGGGGATTTTTTCGCCTTTAACATCTGTTCCTCAAGCATTCTCTGGGCTCCCTTCTAATGTAGGGGCATTTTCACATCGGGCTTGAGTGGAGTTGCCTGTGGGATGTAGGGGCACACTTGGGGTGGGCGGCTCGTGTGAGACAGTACCCATGTGATTTGGGGCCCACGAGGGGAGTTTGGTTGAGGTCCTAACCCATGAGATGTGGGGCCTGGGCTATGAGATAAAGGGATTGATTCGCCACGCTCTAATAGTTTGAGCTTTTAGAGCAAGTAGTTAATTGTCCTGCATCAAATTAGTATCAGAGCGGGAGGTCTTGTGTTCGAGACTCCTCACCGGGGGTGATTAAAGCAGGGGCATTTTCACACCGGGCTCGAGTGGGGCGGCCTATGAGATGCAGGGGCACACTCGGGGTGGGCGGCTCGTGTGAGGTGGGTGGCTCGTGTGAGATAGTACCCATGTGATTTGGGGCCCATGAGGGGGGTTCGGCCGAGGTCCTAACCTATGAGATGTGGGGCCTGGGCTATGAGATAAAGGGATTGATTTGCCATGCTCTAACAGTTCGAGCTTTTAGAGCAAGCGGTTAATTGTCCTGCATCACCTTCCCTTTCATAAACTGCACAAAATCGTTAACATTTTCATCTGTCACTCCAAAGGACATACCGACCATCCCTACCACACTTTCCAGAATATCCTTGGACCAAATAATCTGAGCTTAAGATAGAATAGGTTCATTTGTCATGATATTTTGATAATCGCAAGCCAAAAAACCTATTGACTAAGGAAGAAAAGGAGGATTGTCATTTCCTTTCGTAGCACAAAGGGGTGACTATCAATGCATCTTCCAGCAACCGATCTTCAGAAGTAGACTTTGTTTCCATTAGGGAATCAGCATTAGGTTCTTTGTTGTCTCCTTTGGAATCATAAATTCTGCATTGGCTCCCAAATCCTCTGGAAAAAGCTCGCCTTCGCTGCCCGAGTCATCATCCCACTCCTCAATGCTACTGTTGGAATTGTCGGAATGCCTGTCCGAATTCGTAGAAGAATCACCGTCGTTAGGTGCAAGGTCCAACATCGGCTCGCTACCCTGTTTCCCTTTCTCGGGTGGAGAGGAGTCTTCACAATATCTCCTACAACATTCAAAATTAACAGAGAAATGGGCTTCGCTATTGGCTCGAAATTGTCGCACGTGAGAGAGTTAAAATCGGAACGTGTGGATGGGCACACAAGCGCCAAGTGAAGGCAAGGAACTTGAACACGTGGTGAAAACTTATCCATATCTATTGCTGCATTAGAACACGTGTAAGGCTGCGAGGAGATCTTGGGGTGAGCCTTAACATTCGGAGGCTGGAGAGTAGCTTCGATACTAAACCGAGGCTGTATCTTTCCCTACAGACGAGAAGCGTCGAGCCACGTGTCCCGAGCCAAAGGCTGAGGCTGATCAGGACGCACACCTATATCCGGACCTGAAACAGAAGCTGGAAGCTTCAGATCCGAGGTACTCTCAGGCAGAGCACCGAGCCACTGCTCCATCTGCAGAGCACGATGGAAAATGTGGGCTGATCGATCGTCACCTGCTTCGATTGAACGGTCTAGGGTGCGACACGCGTCCGTGAGAAGAACTGGTGGTAAGTGGGAGCAGGAAGGCAGTGCGCCATCTTCCTTAATACGGGTACCAGTTGTCTTCGCTGGAGCTTCCGTGTCGCTGTGCATGGCCCAGATTTCACCCCATTTGCTCTGTTGGCCCCATCCGTCTTCCTTTTGGACCCTCAGGACTAACTGCCCATCATCTACAACCACCTTGACTGTATTCGGGATGGCTCTACTGCGTTTCTTCCTTACACATAGATGAGCGACTCCGACTTCCTCTCCATTCTTCGTCGAAGGGTCGATAGCGATTAATTCACCCAAACACGAACCTAGGGCAATGAAAATGTCCCGGAACCATAGCTCCATCAGAATCCCCCAAAGCAGGATCCACCTTGATTCTTTTCTAAAACGAGTGACCATCTCCTTAGGTTTCTGAAAGGGCAATCTGAAAACCCAACTCCTGCCAATATAGCTTTATCGCAACTATCCTCATCCTTGAAATTAATCCAAACATCATTTTACGCTGTCGGCTTTACTGAGAAGTCTGATTCTGGAATGCCGAGCTCCCAGAACCAATTCTACTCTTATTTATAATAGTAAAAACGTAAATGGGCCTATGGGTCTTATTACATGGACTTGTAAATGGGCCATATGGGCCTTTTTACATGGACTTGGGCCCAATGGGCCTTTGTCAACTATCAACCTTTCAACAATCTTCAAGGTGGAGCCAACCTTTCCAACAGCTTGGTTGTCATGTGCATGTGACATGTTTGTCCATATGCTCTCAAGGGACTAACTTTATGACCCGTGAACATTCCTTGTTTTTAAAACTGAGGCATTTTACAATTATCAGTCCAATAGATTGTACATTGGGCTGGACTCAGGCTGAACAACAGACCATTTGTACAAACTGAAAGCCCTGACGGTATTCTACAATCGCTTGGGCTGAGCATTGGATAGTACCTCGTTAATACTAACCATTTAAGTTGTGGACTTTAGAGTCCTAGAGTTCGGTTTGCTTGATACTCAGGATCACCAGCACATGTCAGCCCATTGGGGCCAATGAAGAGATTGTTGCATATAGTCGGAACTGTCCATATGCTGGTTTCTACCCTAGACCGGCCACAGTAATATATGCTCAATGTTGACTCTAAACATCAGTAGGGTGGGGCGAATAAAATCAATGGTTTAGACCACTGAACCAGCCACTTGTACAAGCTGAAAGCCCAAATGGCATTGTACAATCTCTCGGGTTGAGCATTGTACCATTGTGATTATAAGTGTTGGTAGCCATGGAGCTAATAATATCAATGGTTTGGAATATTTGGATCAATGACCAATGGAACACCTGTCGAAACTGAGAGCCCAAATGGTGTTTTATAATCGCTTGGTCTGAGCATTGTATAATAGCTGTTTAATACTTGCCATTGAAGCTGTATGCTTTAGAGTCCTGGAGGAGTTTGATTTGCTTGCAGCTAAGGATCACCAGTGTGTCGCCCATTGGGGCTGACATGAAGAGATCATTGGGGCTGAGCATTGTATAGTAGGTGTTTATTACTTGCCATTAAAGGTGTATGCTTTAGAGCCATGGAGTTCTATTTGCTTGCAGCTGAGGATCAGCAGTGTGTGTCGCCCCATTTGGGCTGACATGAAGAGATCATTGCATAGTTGGAACTGTTCATATGCTGGTTCCTACCCAATACATGTATGGTAACTTACGCTCAATGGTTATTCTAAACATCGATATGCATAGTTTAATATTGACTGTTGAAAGGAGAATATAAATGGGTTGCATTCAACAACACAAAAAATCGATTTTATGAAAAGAGTTTTGTAAGGATGATGATTCATATAATCCGATCATCTCTCTATGTGGGCTCCATCAGGGCACTGGGTGTTGGTGATCACATGTGGCCATGTAATGTGTAGGCGAAAGAAAATTTATGGTTTAAAGTTAATATTTCCTTTAGTACCTACCTGCCTTTACCCTTTTCCTGCTGGTATTTTGAAATGAATTTTGTTAAATTTGTTGTGTCAATTTATTGCATTCTTTTTAACACTCTATAGGTAGCGTATTGCTAAAAGTGGTTGTAACCAATTGTCATTATAATTGTTGTTAATTATTATTATTATTGCTATTGTTATTGTTATTATTTTGTCCATGAATACACTTGCTCATACAGTATGCATGGGTGTGCCTTCAGCTCATAAGATTTTTTTAATGATTAAAAAGAATGTTTTTATTTGATTTTGGTCATTTTCATGCCAGTTTGCTTTTACCAGGTCAGTTGAACTGGTAGGTTCATCCTTCATCCTTGTTTACCAACTGTTTGTTTTGATTTGTGTTTCAAAGGCAGAGCTTTTAGAGTCTAATGGAGGAGAAGAGTTCTATCCTGCAGTTATGGATTTACATGCCTCTTCTAATGGTTCATTAATTGCAGTAGCAATTCAAAGGCATGTCCCTTGTCATTTTAGTACATATTTTCTTCATATCTCAATATGGTTCTCTTCTTCTGACGCTGCTTCTTTTTGTCCACACAGCTTGCATGGAATCATGCTTCTGAGCTGTGATTTTTCTGCTAGAACTCTTTCTGTTGCCAAGGTAAGAATCACACGCAGAAAGGAAAATATGACTTCTGTAAATATCTAATAAGAAAATATTGCATTTGCCTTTGGACTATTGAACAAAACCTGAACTGGATGATCTAACCCACTGGCTATATCTGTCTATATTGTTTTGTGTGGTCATTGGTTGCACTTTGATTTGCACCCATTCTTCTAATCTAATTCTCTACTTGTATAGAGTCAGAGTCTACCTGCTCACATCAGCAATACTCATTTCTAAGATCTCTGTTTTTGGTGAAAATACAGAAGTACTCCCTGTTAAGAAATAGTGATATAATTTCTCTGAGGGTATTCTAGTAATGTCTATGTACTTTGAGAGTATTTTTGTAATCTATATAACCTTATAGATGGGTTTGTAAGATCTTAGTATCTCTTGATAAGGTTGAGAAGATCTCTTGAATCTTCTTAGTTAGACTTTAGAAACAAGCACATGGTTGAACCATCTGAATTCACCCTCCATCGTTCTCTCATAAAGATATATGGTAAGAAAGTACTGCTTGCGTCTATTAACACCTGGTCTTCTAACTGGGGTGTAATGGTGCACCATTAAGAAAAAATAACCTTGTGGTGCATTTGGATGCACTACCCAAGTGAATTACAGTTATAGTGTAAGAAAGTGGAAATAACCATATTTTAAATTTATTAAAATCCCATTTGGCATCTCTGCTAATAAGAGCTTATTTGCTTATTCTAAAAAAAATAAATTCTTATTTTGAAAATAGACCATTTGGCTTTTTTTTTTTAAAAAAAAACTAGCAAACAAACTCTTAAGAAATAAGTGATGGAGAGGTCACTTTTAAAAATTTTTTGTTTTTAAAGAGCTTATTTGGCTCAAGCAGGTAAACATTTTAGGCTAGTTTTAGGACTTTTTAAGTAATTCTCATATTGCCCTCCTCTTCTCTTTACAATCTCTCTAAGGTGGGCCCACATGATGAACAACCCATATTGAAGGTGAGGTCTCACATGATAAATGGTCCACATCAAGGTGGGTCCCACATGATGGATTGCCCACATCAAAGTGTGGCCCCACATGATGGATGATCCACATCAAGCGGGCCTCACTTCATGTACAGTCCTCATTAAAGGCGGGATCACATGATGGAAGGTTGACATCAAAGGAGGGCCCACATGATGAACAACCCACATTGAAGGTTGAGCCCCACATGATGAATGGTCCACATCAAGGTGGACCCACATAATGCATGGTTCATATCAAAGTGGGTCCCATATGAGGAATGGCCAACATCAAAATGTGGCCCCGCATGATGGACTATCCACATCAAGTGGGCCCCACATGATGGACGATCCACAACAAAGGTGGGACCCACATGATGGATGGAAGGTGGGGCCCCATGTGATGAATGGTCCACATCAAGGTGGGCCCACTTAATGCATGGTTCACATCAAAGGTGGGCCCTACATGATGTATGGCCCACATCAAAGTGTAGCTCGGTAAGTGGGCCCACCGGATGGCCTGTCCATATCAAAGGTGGGACGCACATGATCAATGGTGGACATTGAAGGTGGGCCCCACACGATAGACAATTGACATCAAGGTGTGGCTAGGCAAGTGGGCTCCACCTGATTGACTGTCCATATCAAAGGTGGGACCCACATGATCGATGGTGGACATTGAAGGTGGGCCCCACATGATGGACAATTGACATCAAAGATGGGCCCACATGAACGACCCATATTGAAGGTGGGGCCTACATAATGGATGCAGTGGACCTCACATGATTGATGGGCCACATCAAAGTGTGGCCCCTCACGATGGACACTCCACTTCAAGTGGGCCCCACCTAATGGAAGATCCAAGGTCTCGCATGATTGACGGCCTATATCTAGGTGGTCCAATATAATGTACGATCCACATAGGTGTTCCCCATACGATGGATGGTGGACATCAAAAGTGGGCTCCATATGATGGACAACCCACTTTGAAGGTGGGCCCACATGATGTACACGTCAAATGTGGACTCCATGTGATGGGTAGTGGACATTGAAGTGCCCCACATGCATGGTCAGCCCCTAATGATGAATGGTCCACATCCAAGACATGCCTCGCATGATGGATGACCCATTGAAGGTTTGGCCCACACGATGGACAATCGACATCAAAGGTGGGCTCCATATGATGGACGATCCACATCCAATGTCCAACATGATGGACGGCCCAAATGTCTTAAAACATGAAGATTGTAGCCATCCATTCTTTTGCCATTTCGGGCAGGGTTCATCTATGGTGAGGTCCACCAAAACAACCGTCTGGATTGCTCTTATAATGGAGTTGGTGTAATTTTTAAAATGACATCAACTACCCCTAAATAAAAGCTTTTATTCGAACGTTTTACCAAACATGTTTATTCAAATAAGAGCTTTTTTTTAGTTTTGAAAAAGTGATTTTACCAAACGTGCTTATTGTAAACTGGAGCTAGAACAAAAAGAGCTTAGCTCTTATTGGATTAGAGTAGCGATGCCAAACGAGCCCTTATATTCTGATTCTGAATCTGGGTTATAAATTGCAAGAAATAACCGGACCGTAATTCAATCAATATTCTTATTTAGCCCCTGGGGTATAAATTTAAGAAATAACCATACCATAATTCCCTTAATATTCTTATTTAGGGTCTAGGTTATTAATTGCAATTACATTACTTTCAAGGAAGCTTGGAAGAGTTGGTTTCATATTGCTGAAACAACTGGTATGATAGAGAAGCGTCCTTATTTGTTGACTCAGACAAGGTGACCCGGCAGCTCGGTTGAGTTGAATTTTTCACTATTCTACAAGTAAGAATTAGTTTGCATGCGTGCACGCACACCATGCATGTGTATTGTATGAGTAAAATTAATAAGAGGAAGGCTTGGAATATGAAAGGTAGATAAGGTCTCTAGTTTCTATTTTCTTTCATATAAAAATTGAAATCTAACCCTTAGAATCTTATTTAATCTTCTCTCTCTTCTCTCTCTCTCTCTCTCTCTAATATTCTTCTGCCTTCATCACCACCAATAGAACCACAAATCAATGGCTGACAAATTCCTGAATTGAGAATTATCTTGATTGAGAAACCCAAGGGTCTTCTTCCTCCCAACATGCTTATCACCATTGATAACCTTCAGAGGAGATCGCTAGTGCTTCCCAACATTTTCCTTAATGATGCTGAGTCTATCGATCATCTCTTTCTCCATTGCCTGTTTGCAAGGAAAGTATGGGATCACTTTTTGGGAGAGTTTCAAATTGCCTGGGTTATGCTGCGGTCCATGGAAGAGACTTTATGGCGTGGCATGGGGGAGGCGTGGGCAAAGCAGGAAAAACCAAGTGAAGGCCGACTCTTATAGCAGTGCTTTGGGTTATTTGGAGTGGCAGGAACGGGTTTTGTTTTCGAAATGAAAGGGTGGATGTAAAGGAGTCAATTAGGAAAGTTAAGGGGCTTATTTCTCGTTGGGAGGCTTGTGTTAAAGCCCCCTAGGTTTTCTTTTTCTTTGGTTTGTTTTCCGGGTGCTTTGTATTCTTTCCTCACTTTTTGTGAGTTTTTAATAAATTTTGAAGTCATCTTTCAAAAAAATAAAGAGAAACCTAAGGGATTTTTCAGAAAAAAAAAGGAAAAGAAAAAAGAAAAAAAACCCTAAGGGCTGTTTGGGAGCGTGGATTTGGAACCCCCTGGATTGGCAATCCTCCCGGTGTGTTTGGCACCCTGGAGTGTGAATCAACTTTAATTCAAAAATACCCTTGCATGGTATATTTACAGGAGTTTGAATTTAATTATTAAATCAACTTTAATATCCCTAATTAGTGAGATATATAATTTTTGACACTGGTTGTGATAAGCCTGCTGAAATATATGCTTTGCCTGAAAATGATGAAATTCCAAGTCTCGGATGGACCACAAGCACAAGATCATGTCTGAGTGACTAACCAACGATTTTTAATCGTTGATTAATATGGACAATGTTTGGACGGTGCTGGACAATGTTTGGACGGTGCTGATTTACATGGACAATGTTTGGACGGTGCTGATCATCATTAGTGGGCCATGTGCCCAATAGAATGATAGTGTACAGTGACACACATGTTACACCTGCAACTATTGAAATGATTTTAGGTGTAATCCAAGCTCTCACCGTGGATTGCAAACCCCCTCAAAGAGGGGATTAGAAACCCCCTGGATTTGAAACCCCCAGTTACTTTATGCTGCCAAACAGCCAGGGGATTGCCAATCCTCTCCAATCCCCTCCAATCCATGGTGCCAAACGACCCCTAAGGGTCTGTTTGGTGCCCACCTGAAACATAATGGTGGTGATAAACAACCATTGGCATATGACACGCATCATGATGACAGCCATATCAGCTGTTCGGCTTGTCTTCTTGTACTTCGACAATCCATTCTCTCCATAAACCTCAAAAGAACTTGCCAGTGATTTCTTCTAGCCATGTCCACCGTTTTTCAGCTTAACAACCCCTTCAGCCATTCGGCTTCGTTACTCCCACAATCGAATCTACCGCTGCTTACCCCATGCTTTAATTGTCTGTAAGATAGACCAAACAATATTATAGACCTCAAAAAAAACTTGCCAGTGGTTCCTTGCATCACTGTATTTTCTGTATTGCCTATTGTTACTAAAGTTGCACTTCTTGTATTTTTTTTTTTTAATCATTGTCATAGCTATCTCATCAACTGGACCCTAAACTTATGAGCTGAGTTCTAATAGAAGATTATTCTTAGTGAAAAGACACATACATCTACAATTACCTAAGATTTTGGATGGAAAGTCAGAAAAAACATTCATTAGTTGACTTGTGAGAATCTTGGCTAACTTGTCAAGTCACAATTTGGCAGTGTTGGCTCAGTTCTGTTGGTTTTTTTTTGTGATAAAGAATACAAATGGCCTTCTTGGACAAGTTTCTTTGTACTTGGGAGAGTCATCGAGTCTCATAAAAGCTTGACCAGTCCTTTCCAAACACAGGCCCAATGTTGAAGGTTAACTATGACGTTGAGAATTTTTTCCTTGAAAACTATGTTTTATAATTGAAGGATGTTATAAATTTGTCTATGCTGTTTTCTGTTAAATACATTCAATCTGAAGTTGCCAATGATAAAAGGTCTACTAGCCCCACTCACCCTCTCCAATGCACCTTTACACAGCATATGCCAACATGGCAAGCATGTGAGACTCCTGAGTGGATGCGTAAGGTGGCCCCCACTATGAACTTACCAGAAATTCCACCCTCTACCTTATATTCATCAACTTTATGACTGATTCTTGCAGATTGTTTCTGTGAGGGAGAGATTTATCCCTACGAGCTTGGGGATGAGTGATTCTGCAGAACGCTTGTGGATGGTTACAGGTGCATCCAACCTATCTGCGGCAGGTTCAGTGCCTTTGGCCCGCGTGAGGGTCATTTCTGGACTCAAGAAAGGCAGCCTAGATTCTTCTTCTGGGCATGAACCAGTTGTGTTGGGAGACGATGCTGTTCCTGGGGGTGATAAATTGCTTGAGAATTTGCAGGGGAGCATAACCCTAGTGAAAGAGGAGAAGGCGTTGGCAGCGGCTGCAGAAGCAGTGAAGATGGCAATGCGGAACCTGTTGATCAAAAGACAATATTCAGTAGATAAACGCGAGCTAAGAAAGAAGGGTAGAAATGACAAAAAGCTCAAGCAGTAATTGGTAGGATGGTTTTGAAGGAGAGCTGCTGGGATTTGAGCCGAAGTTAGTCAACTCACTAGATTAAGCTTTCTGAGTTGTAATTTTTAATTTACAAATTTGTTCTAGGGCCTGTTGGGATGTTCAAATAGAAAACAATAACAAAAAGATCCCCCCCCCCCCCCCCTCTTTTTCTGGGTAATGTTTTAAGAGAAGTTATGGTGTTAGATGCTTCTTTCTGGGCATTGGCATGTGTGTGGCAGGGTGTGCTGCACTGACTGGTTGAAGGGCCGATCTGCGGCAGCAGCAGCAAACATTCTCTGGCCCAAAAACTTAGGCAGGCTGCTGATTCATTCAGTGAAAGACGGATGATTAAGGGGAAAAAGGAAAAGGACCATATATGGACTTATATTCAGTGTACTTGTGGTCCAGCTGGTGAGTACGTCGTATCAGGGTACATTCACAGTGGCTCCCTAATGAGTGGCCGGTATGGATGGCGTGAATAACCTCATCAATCTCTTCTTGTACAAATTGCTTCAGAATTTGTAATTGTGAAATGATTTCCCCATATATTAATTAGGCCCATCAGAGCAACCCCCCCTCCCAATCTCACGATGATCTTTTCACGAGAGGGACTACTGCAAGAACTAATGCAGACTAAAATGCTCTGTGGGTTTTCAAGTTCTGTTTATCTGCAATCGACAGTAGTAAGAGTAAATAACATTCAAATGCAATAGTAGGTTGGCGTGTTGTTTTCAAGATCTGATGTACTAGTTTGAATCGAGTAGGATCACATCAAGTGGGCCTCTTTGTATCGCAATGAAATAGGTTGGTTAAAAGATTGCTTCTTCTGAGGCTATCTTCTTTCTAACCCCTGAATCTATGTCACTTTGACTGTTAGGTTCGGTTGGGCTTGTGTTTTTGGACGTTGCCCTCTAGTCTAGGCTAGCATCCTCTCTATGCCTCATCATCATTATCTAAGCATTATACGAACTGATTGAGTTTGTTTACATGAATCCTGTTTCCACCCTATCAAGGGTCAAGTAACTTCATTTACACCATAGGCTATTAAGTCTCTCATTTCTAGGCCTATGGATTGATATTCCAAGCAAACAAATAAGAGTGTAGGCCTTATTTTCCGGCCCATTTGTGGGCCTTGACTGGAACTGGGCTTGCATTCAGTATTCCAAGGTCTATTCATGCCACCTCCGTAGAAAGTGATTCGTAGATAAAGTATATCAGATAATATAGATAGCTGTTCTCATAGTTCAAATGGGCCTCGACTAGGATTGGGCTTTGACTGGCTCCGAGTATACTAAGGTCTATTCACGCCACTTCTGCAGAAATTGATTCCTAGATAGGTAGCTGTGCTAATAGTTCCAGGACTGGGTGGCTTGATTAAGTTCGTTTTTAAACAACAAGAGCACAAGTGCATGAAAAAAACTACATGTTAGCAGCGAGTTAACAACAAGTCAAGCAATTTTATAATTTTGTTTGCCTATTTTTATACTCCAATTATTCAGAGTATTTACATCTGTGAAATACTAATCATCATCATCATCATCACTGTCTAAGGCTTATCCCAATTAACGGGGTTGGCGGCATGAATCATGTTTTGCCATTGGGTCGGCCCTTTAGTTATACCATAGTGTTGTGGTTCGATTTCAAATTTGGTCACGTGATTAGTGCGGGCATGCCATAATTGAATGTGTGGCTCAATTCAAAGCGAACAACTACGACCCCAAACGCCAAGATAGGTAGTTTCGTTGGAAATCAGTCGTATATGATCGAGTTCTAATAAGATCGATTGCCTATTCATATACTTGCACAACGTTGCTTAAGATGATCAGGCGATAGAGGGTGAGCTTTGTCCTCTAAAAATGGGTCACACCTTTGCCTTTCATTTGAAATGACCTTTTCTCTTAAGTACAGATAAAATGAAAAGAAAATTCTTACGGTCGGCCGTGGAGAACAACTGCAGAACCCCTATTTGGATGGAGAACTTTGCTTGATACTTGAACTGAATCCAACATACGAGTGTAGACTCGAATTATAGTTGAAGTTAATAACTACTTTATTACTGCTATGGGTTATAGGTAAAGGTAAAGATTTCACTAAGGAATGTAAATGACGAATAATTGAAAGATAGATTTGATTTGATTTGGTTTGGTTGGTATAAGACGATCTTTTTTGCTGAATTCCCTTGCTATTTATAGCCTTAACCTGACCATCTGGATTCTTCCCACGTTCTCACGGTTGCTATAATCGTTTCAACAGTACTTACTTTCCTTGCTTCTAAACCCGCCATTTGTCTTGATAATCGCTTCAGCACGACCACTCTTCGCTCGACCACTTTCTCTTAATGGATGATGCGGTGCTGCTTGATAAACACTTGCTATATTGCTGCAAAATCATCTCCATATATCTATGAAGATCTTTAAATACACCATACAACTCCCTCTTGACTACACACAACCTTTCTTGATTGGCTATTGTAGAAATTAGTAGAAATATGGATGAAAATTGTTTCCTACGTCATTTCGCCTTTGGGTAAAATGTGAAAGCAACGTATGACCCTTTATAAATGTAGCATTCCTTTGAACCATGTGGTGATGCTTCAGTTACTATCTCTGACTGAGATAATTTTGAATGTCAATTCTGATTTCCCTTTTTCGAATAAAGAACTATTCCTGTAGCAATGCGTCTACAAGCATCGTACTAAACGAGAAAATAATGATGACCTAATTAATGCACTAGATTTTTGGCTGATATATACATAATTTTTAAAACATTCTTCCACTTTTCACGCTTTCTTCCTTATTCATTTATCTCCAAAACTTAAGCTAACCTTTTCGTTCTAGTAATGGCGACTTCTTCGTCTTTTGTTCCTCTAACCTTTCAACAAGATGATCTGATAAATGTCTTGGATGGCCTCTCCTAGAAGTTTTCCAATAAAATTATCTTTAAATTACCAACCAGAGATTACTACTGCTTGGGATCGACTTTCTTTCATGGAGTGAGCTTGATAAAATCCACTCACTGGATCCCTTCTTCCCTAACTGCCATGGCGAAACAATATTAGTTCAGTTTGAATCAATCCCAGAAACCTCTAGCGCTCTAAAGAATCCACGATCTTAGCTGAAACCCCTGCAGGATGGGAAGATTGATTCGACCGCGTTGCTGCCCAACATGAAACTTCTTGGAGAGAGTCTGAAATCTATGAATGCATCAAACTGTCACTGTACAACTATCCATCAGATCCTCCTCTTCTTACCGTAGTGTCGACGTTTTGGAGCCCATCCACTAACACATTCTTCTTTGAATGCGGTCTTATGAATCCTACGATTTTAAACACCTCTGCTCTTACCCAACTTCTTTCCTTCGGTGAGACAATCTTTTCAGGCTTCGCTTAGAATGAACCAAGACATTTCACCAATAAAGCTGGCAAATCCTATAAACACTTCATGCAAGTGTACCGCAAACATGAAGGCCGAGTAGAGTATGAATAACATACAACCTTCTTGTTGTTAAGGATTTACCATCATTTGCTCTGTGTGAATGCTCTCAGATCACAACCAAGTACGTCCAACTGGCCGAGGTGCTTATACAAGGTTGAAAACTTGCCCTTGCACCTTTTGTGCTCGGCTACCTATACAGAGGCATTTATGAAGTAACCACTAAAGGTCTATTTCTAGGTGGAGGACTAATATGGCTTCTCCAAATGTGGATTTGTGAATACTTTCACTCTACTCTTGTATATTCTCTCATCTCCTTCGATATTGTTTATACTTCTTATGGTCACTATGCTATTCATTATCCTCAGGAGATCCACACACTCTCTAGTTATATGGACTCCTTATTCTTTCTTCTCAATAAAGGTAATGTAACCGAAGTTTTACTCATTTCTTACTCGAAGAATTTAGCCCGCTTGGTTCACAAGCCGTTATGAAGATAATGATGGACAATGAACATCTCATATGCTTTTCGCTTGGGAAAGTTACCTCATCTGTAGAGATGTTCCTTATGGCGGTACTATAGATTCTGGAAAAAATGCCAAGGTCAGAATTGAGTAGTAATGTCCGAATTTACTTGCTCAGCAATTCGGTCTCATCCAATGCATTCCTTGCCCATTCATTTAGAAAACTTGCAATTAGTCCCCATTCTCTAGGCCAATTGCCGATCAAATCGATCTATTGCTCTATTCATTCTGCTTTCCAGTCTACTAGTATGGCCTTTGAGCTTCCCAGCTTCCCAAACCAACTCTAAATAATGGATACTTTCTATGACTGGTAGGAGAGCCATTACAAGTGACTGGTTAATAAATCTCCCAAGCTCATCACTACTTAGCTCTAATGGAGTTGTCGGGAAGAAGAGAGCGGCATCCCAATCAGCCGTAACTTTCAGTTGAAAAATAAATAAACTGAAGAATACGCCGACTGATGCCATTACTGCAGCAGCTCCTACGACCGAGACAACTTCGAAACCAAAATGCCAAAAAGTTACGGTGGGAGGAACTGTTCTCCAAAATCCTCTGTGTCAGCCATCTTCATCCACCCCAAAAGTATTCTCGATTTGGGAACTCCTCTCGGTCCAGATCCATAACCTCCTAATCTAGTCATCGCTCGCATTGGCTTGACTCCACGACTAATACCAACTAGTCGGCCAACGTCGATCACAACATGTGGCGAAAGCAATCAGTTACTTCCTCTGCGACATCGTATCTTCCTTTAAAATATATTTTAAAAACCAAATACTGGCCATGGCTCTCTGTTGAAGACTACGCCAAGAAAATTGAGGAAGGCCTTAAATGTCACAAAGATGCTCATTATAACTGATGCTGGAATAAATGATGGCACGATAGGGAGAGATTGAAGATCCTAATCTCCCTTTTGACGAAAAATATCTCACTTCATATCACCATAATCTGCCACCATTTCCAACTTCTATTCGAGTGATTATAAAAATCTTAAGAAATCCCCAGTATGTGGATAGTCGATTCATCATTGTCACTGTCCGTTCCGATTTAGATGGATGTTATTTTCATTTTCATACCTGTTCACGTATTTCTTATCGTTTTCTTTCTAACTCCACCTTATTGTAGTTACTCGAGAGGTGTTGGCCACAAAGAAGTAAGTTATTCAAGAACCAATGCTTCAGCAAGTCAAACAAATGACTGACATCATCGAGAGGCAATAGAGGTGCAAGCTACCAATTCCAAAGGGACAATAAGTAATGAACCCCTTCACCCTTATCCTTCCTTGGAGATTGTGGTTGTTGACATAAAACTTGCATACATAGTCGAACATCCTCAGATGCCGACCGTTGTTATCCTCCAAGAATATGAAGAAAATGAAGATGAGAGGGACAATGCCCTCTGACTTTGACTCCCTAGAGTTCTAGAAGAGAATCATTTTCGTGATCCACTCCAACATCTGCTCAACATCTTTCTCCAATTGTGGAACCTCTTCTTGATGATGAAGAACCACTTTGATCGAGTGCAGTACATGAGGGTACCATCTATGGTCAGTCTGAGACAACAAAATTTTAGGCGACCGATGTATCTATTCTTGAACCAGAACCAATACTTGATCAAGCACCACAGTTGGTCGATGATAATCTAGCATCTCCTGATAATATTGAAGACATCCTTTCTTCCCTCTAGTAAGCTCTTAACAATGATATCTACATAGCCGAGTCTCTTATGCCCTCATCAAGTTACAACAACTTAAAGATGAAATCTAGGCAATTGTATGCTTGGGGTTACAGTAAGCTACGTCGTTTGAGCTGATCGAGAAGCTCTCCGAACTTATCAACCACTTCTAAATCCTCTCTCTCTCTCTTGGACGAAGGTCTCATAGACAAATTGCCACCACTCAGAGATTTTTTGGTCTCGTCAAAGAGCATTGTGAGCTTCACATAATGATCGAGCACCTTGAGTTTGAGCAATCGAACGCAACTTCTCAAGTGGCTACAGTTAGCGACGCTGTAAAGAAGCTATCGGCCGAGCATAAAGAACTAATGAAATTTGAGGCCAAGCTGGAGGATACGAGCATACAAAGTTTAGCTTGGGAAGCACAACTAGAGGTGCTAAAAAGATCTTTCAATGAGACGATTGAGGCAAGAGCTCATAAGAGAAAAACCATAAATTAACTGGCCGATTTTGCTTTATCACAAACGGAGACGATTTTCAAATTAGGCGTACGACCTTGAAACATCTGGCTACTCTAGCCAAGGAAAAGGATCGATAAGAGAAAGTAAAAGATGCGACCGCAAGATTCTCTTCCTTTGAATTCTGAATTCTAACTTTTTAAATCGATCAATGGAATCGGCCTCTGGGCCACTTTTTTTGTCTTACGTTCTCGACGACATTTTACTTTAACTTTTCTTACTTTCGTAATCTATAACTGCTTCGGTGATGTGGCACGTTAAAAAAAATAAAGAACACATTGTTTTAGCCAAAATAAAAGTCATTATGGCTACAAGTTCCTACTTTTCAGGAACACAAAGTGTCACTGCCTGCCATAACTGCCTAGGATGCACCGAACATGGAGGGGGTGTAATTGCCTATATAAATAGTGCTCCATCTAGCACTACAGCTCATCAAAACTAGGCACTTCTCCACACATTCACCTATTTTTGACTTGTGACCATGGCTTCCTCTTTCCTCAGTCAAGCCAAGGCTTACTTGAATGAGATCTTCGACTACGACCTTGTCAATTATGGTCAATGCTCCCTACAATTTGATACTGACCTCTTCATCAAGTATGCTTTCGAGGTCACTGAATATGTTGCTCCTTTAGGGGAGATTCTGGAAGTGTTGGAGAAACTTCACTACCACGGGGACTAATACTTTCATGAGACAACAAGCCGCTGCTTAGGAAGAATCTTGTCTCGTGGGTGATGCGTATGAGAGAGCATGGAACGCATTGAGGTTATGGAGGACATCAAGGAGAAGAAACATGCTTATGTTGCGAAGGATCCTGCTGTTCTAGATGATCTCCTCTCTTTTCTAGACTTGCATATCGCTAACTATTAGGCTCGGTCATAGGTGAGCCTTGCTGGCAAGAGGGGGGCTGAGGGAAGAATCTCCTCGATTGACATTCGCATTGATCGACTCGTGCACTTCCTACCCATCTTCATGGATGAGGGGTATGACTAGAAACCTAGAAGGAAGTTGCGAAGGCCAAGAAGTTGCATGTCATCTAGGAATTTGCGGAAATAAAGGCAACCTATGCCTAAACTGACTCTCTCGGCTGGTGGTCGTTTGTCTTCTTTTTTCTTGTTGGTGTAAATCAGCCGGTGGTCATTTGTCTTCTTCATTCTTGTTTAGTGTAAATCGGCTGGTGGCTTGCTTTACTTTCAATAAACTTGCTTTCATTATACTTCTCGCACCACTCACATATTACTATTTAGCTGCGTTTTCCTCGACATAGAATGACATCATTCCCATCGGGGTGTCAACATTTAAAAATATGAGGCATCAAATAATGACATTACCACTACGATCGACTGTATTCAATACGAGATACTTGGTCGATGAGGATCTTTTGCTTGCATGCACCATTAAATGAAAAGGAAAAGGACTAAGATCATTGTATTTATCGAGACTTACCTCATTGGCTGACTGTATGTAAAGAGATATTGTCGATTGAGCCATTGACAATTCCCGCTGATCACATCGACCGATGCCACCTTCTAAGCTCGGTCGCAGCTAACACTTAGCATTTTTTCTTTGTTTATGTAATAATTGTTTGGTTGATGGGGCGCGTAAAAGTAGGGAGATGTGTGAGCTATTTTCTAAAGAATCGACATTTATTGTCGCTACCTATTCCACCTTCCTCGGAATACAAATTGGCGCCACAATCCTTTGGTTATCCTAACCGCCACGTCTCATCACATGTGGTCATTAAATGCTTCTGATGATGCTTATAAAATCATCACTCTTTTATCTTGCAACCTACATATTCTCTGCCTCTACTTCCGTTGAAAAACTTTGAGCCTTCATGTCTTCTTCAATCTTCTATTCACAATTACTAACCCTCTCGAAGGAAATTCTCATCATGGGGATTGAGTATTTCTACCAATCTCCTTCCTTCATAATGTTTACCCTTTCTTTAGAGATGCTACAGAAGCATCTTAGATAGATGAACCTCTCAAAGAACTTTTAGAGGTTCTGATGAAATTATAGTGCCTCAGAGATGCTTACTCAAAAGCCGGCATGGAGACAGAAAATTATGTTGGCCTGATGAGGGAACAGTTTGCCATTCACGCAGAATGTACGTAAAACTCTCTTGGTGCGTTATAACGCTTCATGGAGCCGTCACTTGCCATCGGACCTGTCATCATCATTTTAACGAGGCCATACTATAAATATTTAAAGCCTAACGCAAATAGTTGGTTGACGATCTCTCTATATGATTGAATGTCTCCATCTAGGCAGGGATTGATTTGACTCCCAAGAGATTATTAAAAGTGCCCTTGTTTGTCAATATACGTGAGTGTTGAGTCCGTCAGTCAATTGACCCCTGAGATGAAGACATCAAGACCAAGACTCTTCAAAAGATGAAGGCATACGATCATGCTTAACAGGTAACATAAGCCTCATCAACCCACAACAAACCTGACAGGTATATACCCCTATAAAAACCTAACTTACCTTAAAAGCTAAATATTTTAAAACATCTTCTAGTAAGTTTGAGTAAATTCACCTTAAGTATTGTTGAAAGAAAGAATCAAAACTGGAAAATCATATGTCCCCTATTGAGTGCATTGAGCTGCAATCGAGGACATCTTCGATGCCATCGAACATCGTTCGATTGCATCGAATACATGTCTATACTGTCCAACAACAAAATGAAAGAAATGCTGGAATTATTGATTGCATAGAATGCTGTTCGATGACATCGAAACCCATGTTTCGATGACATCGAATGCATTTCGATTGCATCGACCTTGAACTTATTTATTCCAAATACAAGAATACTCTAATTGCTCCTCGATGTAATAGAACCATTCTTGATGGCATCGAGAGTAAGTTAGTGATGACATCAAAGGCTGATCGATTGCATCGAAACTAACTCCAGTTTGTCCAGCAAATTTTTAAAGAAAAACCTATTTGCTTTGAGTGCATCGAAGACCGTTCGATGCCATTGAAATTCAAAATTCAATGACTCGAATGTCTGATCGATGACATTGAACAAGGGACAAAACTGTCCAGCAACCCTTGTGTATTTTTCAAAAAGAAATCTCGATGGCATCGAGTCATCCCTCGATGGCATCGAAGTGCATGTCGATGACCTCGAAGGATGCACGATAAGATTGTACTTGATCTATCCTACACTCAATTAAATATCAAGTGTAGGAAGTTGATGCGATCGAAGATGGTTTGATGATATCGAAATTCAAATTTCGATGGAATCGAATACCCTTTGATGGCATCGACAATGTTAGATTTCTACCCTTTTTTACCGTTGGGATTTCAACTTTATAAATACACTAGGTTTACTTCTTGTAAAATGAGTTAGAATTTAAAAGAGTTTGAGAGAGTTCTTCAAAGATTAACACCATCCTTCTCATTCCCTCTTTTCCATTAGAGTTCATCATTCAATCCTTGGCATAAGCTTTTACTCACATCTTCATTGCTTGGATTGAATTATGAACTCTAGCATTCAATGAGTTTCCAAATGCACTCATAGGCAAATCGTTGTATTGAAACTCTTGAATGCATAGTTCATGGGAACCTTCTCTGTGTGTGTGTTTAAAATCATATAATATAAATAGAGAAGAACAAAACCCGAAACCTTACAACCTCGGAGTATTGATCGAAGCATCAGAAGTGGTTGCGGTTCAGGAGAGTTGAAGATTCTTTATTAACATCGAAGACCTTCAGATTGTGCGAGAAAGGGACTCACTCACTTATCTGTAAGTATACTGAGTCCATTGAGTCTGAAGCCCTTTAGAAA
>JAJHSJ010000232.1:0-58489 GCA_021015155.1 Magnolia officinalis | reverse complement strand
GCCACTCCTAGGTAGCAATGTTGGTTAGATGTCTACATTGATGGGCAATGATAGTTAAATGTCCACATCGTAGCCCGGTTTCTGAGTTTAGAGCGTAATTATTTTTATACTTGCTTTGTTTTCAGGAGTAACATGTCGTGGGAGAATATACACCACAGCTTTTTATTGAAATTCTAATACTAACATCTAATTTGGTTGTTATTGACACATTAGCTTTTAATCCGACGACAGATTGTTAGTTTGTTTTGTGGGGATTGAGAGACACGAGTCATCTAAATTCTACTACTATTATCTAATTAACTTAGTTTTTATATATCGTTTTGTTTTTAGGAGTACCATGGCGGGAAGAATTCTTCCATTAAATAGTATTTTTAGGAGTACTATGGCGCGGAAGAATTTACTAACGTTATTTAATGGAAATTCTATTGATAACTTCTAATTGTTTTGTTTTTGACACGTGCAGTTTTTAATTCGACGATAACTTGTTTGTGTTTTTGTAGGGTTTGAGAGAGATGATCTATCTAAATCTACTGTAATATCTAATTAGCTTAGTTTTTGTACTTTTTTTTGTTATAAACATGGTGCGGAAGAATATACTAATGCTATTAACAGAAATTGTAAGACTAACATCTAATTTGGTTTTCGCTGACACATGCAGTTTTTAATCCGACCACAGATTGTTAGTTTGTTTTTGTGGGGAATGAGAGACACGAGTCATCTAAATTGTACTACTTGCTTACTTTTATGCATACTTTTGTTTTCAGGAGGAACATGGTGCAGAAGAATCTACTAACGCTATTTGATGAAAATTCTAATCTACTAAACATCTAATAGGGTTGTTGTTGACACATATAGTTTAGATGAGAGACACGAGTCATCTAACTAAACAATCCGACCACAGATTGTTAGTTTGTTTTGTAGGGAGAGAGACACGAGTCATCTAAATTGTACTACTACTTGCTTTTACTTTTATGCATACTTTTGTTTTCAGGAGGAACATGGTGCAGAAAAATCTACTAATGCTATTTGATGAAAATTCTAATACTAACATCTAATAGGGTTGCTGTTGACACATACAGTTTTTAATCCGACCACAACTTGTTTGCGTGTTTTGTATGGATTGAGAGAACGAGCCATTTAAATTCTACTACTAATATCTAATTAGCTTAGTTTTTATACTTGCTTTTGTTTTCAGGAGTAACATGATGTAGAAGAAACTACTAACTATATTTAATGTAAATTATATTGCTAATTTCTAATTGTGTCGTTTTTAATACATACAGTTTTTAATTCGACCACAACTTATTTGTGTGTTTTGTGGGGATTGAGAGACATGAGTCATCGAAATTCTACTACTAATATTTAATTAGCTTAGTTTTTATGAGGCCATGGGCTCACTATATGTTTGGCTCTATGTGGGACACTCCTAGGGAGCAATGTTGGTTAGATGTCCATATTGATGAGACAATAATGATTAAATGTTCACATCGTGAGCCCAGTTTCTGAGTTTGGGGGGCGTGACGGTTTTTATACTTGCTTTTGTTTTTCAAGAGTAACATGGCGCGGAAGAATCTACTAATGCTATTTAATAGAAATTCTAATACTAACATTTAATTGGGTTATTGTTGACACATGCAGGTTTTAATCCGACACATTGTTAGTTTGTTTTATGGGAATTGAGAGACACGAGTCATTTAATTCTACTACTAATATCTAATTAGCTTAATTTTTATACATGGTTTTGTTTTCAAGATAACATGGCCCGGAGGAATCTACTAACGCTATTTAATGAAAAATTCTAATACTAACATCTAATAGGTTGTTGTTGACACATGCAGTTTTTAATCCGACCACAACTTATTTGTGTGTTTTGTGGGGATGAGAGACACGAGTTATCTAAATTCTACTACTAATATCTAATTAGCTTAGTTTTTATACTTACTTTTGTTTTCAGAAGTAACATGACGTGGCAGAATCTACTAAATATATTTAATGAAAATTTTAATACTAACATCTAATTAGGTTGTTGTTGACACCCGCGGTCTTTAATCCGACCACAGCTTGTTTTTGTGTTTTGTGGGGATTGAAAGACACAAGCCATCTAAATTCTAATTAGCTGAGTTTTTATACATGCTTTTGTTTTCAAGAGTTACATGGCATGGAAGAATCTATTAACGTTATTTAATGGATATTCTAATACTAACATCTAATAGGGTTGTTGTTGACACATGCAGTTTTTAATCCGACCACAGCTTGTTTGCGTGTTTTGTGGGGATTGAGAGACACGGGCCATCCAAATTCTACTACTAATATCTAATTAGCTTAGTTTTTATACTTACTTTTGTTTTCAAGAGTAACATGGTGTAAAAGAATCTACTAACGCTATTTAATGAAAATTCTAATACTAACATCCAATTAGGTTGTTGTTGACACATGCAGTTTTTAATCTGACCGCAACTTGTTTTTGTGTTTTATGGGGATTGAAAGATACGAGCTATCTAAATTCTACTACTAATATCTAATTAGCTAAGTTTTTAAACATGTTTTTTTTTTTTTCACGAGTAACATGGCGCGAAGGAATCTACTAATGCTATTTTAATAGAAATTCAATTACTAACATCCAATTGGGTTGTCATTAACACATGCAGTTTTTAATACACCATCGCCGTCTTGTTGTTGTTTTAGATATTAAGAGACACTAGCCATCAAAATTCTACTACTAAGATCTAATAAACTTAGTTTTTATACATGCTTTTATTTTCAGGATTAAAATGGCGCGGAAGAATCTACTAACGCTATTTAATGAAAATTCTAAACTAACATCTAATTGGGTTGTTGTTGACATATGTAGTTTTAATCTGATCACGAGCCATCTAAATTTTAATACTAATATCGAATTAGCTTAGTTTTTATACATGCTTTTATTTCAGGAGTAACATTGGCGGAAGAATTTACTAATGCTATTTAATGAAAATTCTAATACTAACACGTAATTGGGTTTGTTGTTGACACATGCAGTTTTTAATCCGACTACAGCTCGTCAGTATTTTTTGTGCGGATTGAGAGACATGAGTCATCTAAATTCTACTACTAATATCAAATTAGCTTAGTTTTTATACATGCTTTTGTTTTTAGGAGTAACATGGCGCGGAAGAATCTACTAATACTATTTAATGGAAATTCTAATACTGACATCTAATTGGGTTGTTGTTGATACATGCAGTTTTTAATCCGACCACAACTTATTTGTATGTTTTGTAAGAAGGGAGAGACACGAGCCATCTAAATTCTACTTGTAATATCTAATTAGCTTAATTTTTATACTTGTTTTTATTTTCAGGAGTACCATGGCGTGGAAGAATCTACGAATGCTATTTAATTGAAAATTCTACTACTAACATCTAATTAGATTGTTCTTGACACATGCAGTTTTTAATATGAACCCCAGCTTATTTGTGTGTTTTGTGGGGTTTGAGAGACACAAGTCATCTAAATTCTACTACTAATATTTAATTAGTTAGTTTTTATACATGCTTTTATTTTCAGGAGTAACATGTCGTGGAAGAATCTACTAACACTATTTAATGGAAAATTCTAATACCAACATGTAATTAGGTTGTTGTTGACACATGCAGTTTTTAATCCGAACCACAACTTATTTATGTAATTTTTAGGGATTGTGAGACATAAGCCATCTAAATTCTACTATTAATATCTAATTAGCTTAATTTTTATACATGCTTTTATTTTCAAGAGTACCATGGTGTGGAAGAATCTACTAACTAACGCTACTTAATGAAAAATTCTAATACTAACATCTATTAGGTTGTTGTTGATACATGCAGTTTTTAATCTGAACGCTAGCTTGTTTGTGTGTTTTATGAGGATTGAGAACACACGCCATCTAAATTCTATTACTAATATCTAATTAGCTTAGTTTTTAACAGTGTTTTAAATAGTGGTAGCATGATGCTTAGCTCTCAGCCCTCTATAGTGTGTAGCATTATTATAGCCTAAATGATGATTAATTTAAAAATAAGACAAATATAATAAATAGTGAAAAAAAGAAAATATATAAATAAATATGAAAAAAAAAAGAAAAAACAAATATAAATATGCCTAAAAGATTATTAATTTTATAAATTATAAGCATCTTCAAACAAGTTATTAGTTATCATTTTTCAAAAGCCTATCCACATATATAAACCAAATCAAATAATTAGCACAACAACAACTTTCTAATCAAACCACTTTAATTAATAATGTCTAATTGAAACCACAAGTCATAATTATGAAAAGAAATAAAAATATCATCGATTAAAAGTATAAAGTATAATACAAGTGCCACATTTCTCAACATTAGATACAAAGAAAACGTGAAGAAAATAAAATAGTAAAAAAAATACATTGGAGCTTATGCTACATGCTACATAGTTGTAGCGTATGCTACGAACCCTATAGCGTACATTTATGCTATTTAGGATGCTATGTAGGGCTACAATCACGCTACGGTATGTAGTGTATGCTACCGCTACGCTACGGGCGCTATTTGAAACACTGGTTTTTATACATGCTTTTGTTTTCAGGAGTAACATGGCGCTGAAGAATCTACTAACGCTATTTAATGAAAATTCTAATACTAACATTTAATTAGGTTGTTGTTGACACATGCAGTTTTTAATCTGACCATATCTTGTTTTTGTGTTTTGTGGGGATTGAGAGACACGAGTCATCTAAATTCTACTACTAATATCTAATAGCTTAGTTTTAGCGTATGCTACGACCCTTATAGCGTACATTTATGCTATTTAGGATGATACGTAGTGCTACAATCACGCTACAGTACATAGTGTACACTACCGCTACGCTACGGCACTATTTGAAACACTGATTTTTATACATGCTTTTGTTTTCAAGAGTACATGGCGCTGAAGAATCTACTAATGCTATTTAATGAAATTTTAATACTAACATCTAATTAGGTTGTTGTTAACACATGTAGTTTTTAATCCGACCACAACTTGTTTTTGTGTTTTATGGGGATTGAGAGACACGAGCCATCTAAATTTTACTACTAATATCTAATTAGCTTAGTTTTTTACATGCTTGCTTTTGTTTTCATGAGTAACATGGTGCGAAACAATCTACTAACGCTATTTAATGGAAAATTCTAATACTAACATCTAATTAGGTTGTTCTTGAGTTTTGCAATGGACATAAGTGTTTTCATATATCAAGTGACGAGAAACTGAAGCTTGTATAATTCACACACACACACACGGACGCACCTGGTTGGTTGGTAGGGCTGTCAATCCTCACCATTCAATTTTGAATAGGCCTCATCTTGCTTGGTCATAGATGAGCTTTGTAAATATAGCTTAATTTATTTTACAATATCTGTTTTTCTTTTCCATAGGGGACTTTTGTGCATGTACAACCATTCATCCTCCATGCCCACTTGGCAAGAGGGGGTTAATTGCTTCCAAAGGTGACGGAGTTCCCTACTTGTCACAATTATGTAGTTGTAATTAAGCAAATCCGACATGGAGGTCATGGAGCCAATATCCCAATTTTTGGGCTATCCCCTGTCCAGATGGACACTCATATCGGTTCTGATAAATCTGAAGCAAATCTGGGCAAATCTGACATTGAACTATTTCTTTTCCTTTTCTTTTTGAAAGATGAAGATGGATTCTTAAAAGATAAGCTACTTGTGTATTGCCATTACATTGTATTTTTAACTGCTGATGTATATTTGTTATGGATTTCATTACAATACTCTCCTGCTAGGGTTGTGGGGATTTCATTACAATACTCTTGCTGGTGTGATCAGTACGAGTAGAGGACTCAAAGCCGACCCGTTTATCACATGGTTTGGGTTTGGGTCAGTCTTGAGTCAGGTCTTGGTTGAATATAGAAATTACAACTGAGTTTTCACATGAGTAATGTTCCAAATGATCTAATTGTTGCTGACTATCAACTAACAATTACTACCCATATATAGCTAATTCAATCGCATTTGGATCTTGAAATAACCAAGCCGGCCAAACGTCATCGGCCTACTGCAGGTTCGAATTTGAAGCTTCAAACGATTACTACAAGACCTTAGATGTGCTCACCATGTTTTGTTCTCGAGGTTTGATCTGTTACTGTTTCTCATCTTTTATACATTAGTGGAAAGTTTCTATAACTTAAAGTTGTGGTTGTTGAAGTGGAAGATTGGTCCATTGGATGTGCGCCCCATATGGTTCGTGATCTGCACTTTGCTGCAACACTTGATTGAAGGCTTGGCGGGCCCCAAACGACGACACCCACATTGACTTTCCTCCAATGCTCAACAATGGAGCTGAAAAACACTAAAAATAGAGCAAGAAAAATATTAAGTAGTTACCTTCCTCAGCATTCATATTGAGGAACCATGCTCCAAATTGCAATTGCATTACTTTCAAGTTGGATTTGAAAAGAATCTATCTGTAATTTGAGGGCTACTTTTCATCATGAATACTAGGAAATTGGGATTTCATTACAATTTTGTTTTTGTCAAAGGTATTTTGTTTTGCCATTTGTATCTAAATGTGAATTCTTTTCTTGCTTTCTTTGTCATTTTGTCATTTTTTCAGTTCACGTTTCAATTTCTAAAAATTATCTTTAGTTGATGGTTCATAATTACCTTGAATTAGCACCATTTATCCTGTTGAGATTTGTTTTTCCCTTCGTCATGCTCAATGTATTTAGACTCAAACTATCCATCTAAGGAACCTTTTGGAGAATTGAATCCCATCGTAGGGGGCAAAAGCTAATCATTCTCTAAGCTAAATCTCATCCTGTGCACCCTGTACTAATTTATCTTTACCTTTCATGGTTGCTTAAATGCTTTAGAATTAAGTTTGACAATCGGGCTTCTACCCATGTTTGCACTGTAAACCGTGAAGTGAAAAAGGTTTTCTGTATTTGAGACAACCCAATGGGGTTGAATATATAGAGATTACATATATCTATACAAGGAAAATAATAACCACAAAATCCTCTGCCTATGGAAACAAACTATACAAGGTATACTCGTTATACAAGGTATGTGAGCTGTCTAACATCCTCCCTCAAACTAATGCTGGTCATCGACAAGTAATAGTTTGCCAACTAGAAAAGAGTGACGCGCAGAAGTGAGGGATTTGGTGAGAATGTCGGCAATCTGATCATGGGATGCAACATGTGTAAGAGAAATGAGCCCAGACTGAAATTTCTCGCGAATAAAGTGACAATCAACTTCAATATGCTTTGTTCGTTCATGAAAAACCGGGTTAGAGGCAATCTGAATGGCACTGAGATTATCAACATGGAGTGGAGTAGGCTCTTGTAGAGGAATGCCCAAGTCTGAAAGAAGTCCATGTAACCAGACGAGCTCATTACACGCAGCTGACATCGCCCGATACTCAGCTTCTGTGCTTGATTTGGAAACAATGGCCTGCTTCTTACACTTCCAGGAGATGAGAGAAGTGCCGAAAAAAACATAGTATCCAGTAGTAGATCTTCATGTGAGAGCACATCCGGCCCAATCAGCATCCGAATAAGCACGAAGGTCCAGAGTCGCCGTGGAGGAGAAGAACAGGAATCGATCTAGAGTCCTACGAAGGTACCGTAGAATGCGCAACACCGTAGTCATATGAAGAGTCCGAGGAGCAGAAACAAACTGACTTACGACTTGAACAGCGTAGGTAATGTCAGGGCGAGTCATAGTTAAGTAAACTAGACTCCCAACCAAACGGCGGTATAAGTCAAGCTGTGCAAGTAGATCACCATCATCACGGCCATAGTGAACGTTAAGTTTTAAGGGAGTCCGAACTGTCTTCTGATCCATCAATGATGCCAAGGCGAGAAGATCCTTGATATATTTACGCTGGCTGACCAGGATCCCACGGTTGGAACATGAAAATTCAAGTCCAAGAAAGTATGTTAGATGACCGAAGTCTTTCATCTTAAATGATGATTGCAGAACTTCCTTTAAAGCCGAAATGCCAGTAGGATCGCTAGCAGTCAGTAGGAGGTCATCAGCATAGACCAGTACAATGACAATTTCGTAAGCAGTGGTGCGTAAAAACAAGGATGGATCATGACCACTTTGAGTAAAGCCAGCATTCGTAACAACATCGTGAAAGCGTTGGAACTATGCCCGAGGTGCCTATTTGAGACCGTACAGGGCTTTCTTTAGACGACATACCTTATTGGCAGGGATTAAAGATCCAGGAGGAGGTTTCAAATATACGATTTCTTGGAGGTCTCCATGAAGAAAGGCATTTTTCACATCCATCTGAGCGAGTGGCCATGAGCGAACAAAAGATATAGCCAGAAGAGTACGAACAGTTTTCATCTTGGCCACGGGAGCAAAAGTCTCATCGTAATCAATTCCGTATTCCTGTTTGTATCCCTGAGCGACAAGTCGAGCCTTGTATCGATCCAATGATCCATCAGACTTGAGCTTGACAAAATAAATTCATTTGCTACCAATTAGTTGTTGGTCAGCGGATCGAGTGACAATGTCCACGTATGATTATCATCCAATGCCGCAAGTTCTTCTGTCATAGCCTTCTTCTAACATCATGAGTGGCTGCATGAGAGTACAAAGTAGAAATAGAAAGAGTATCCAGAGTAGCAGTCATGGCAGACATAGAGCATATCAAGCGATCAGGCGCTCGATGTTCACGAGCGGAACGACGTATCGAGATAGGTTCGGGATCTGCAACAGGTACAGTAGGTTCAGGTTGAGTAATCGGTGGTGGATCTGTACGTGGTCGACGTGAATAAACCTGCAACGGATGAGGGAGAGTTCATGAGGCAAATGGAATTTCAGGAAAGGTGGTTAGACCAGGAGAGTTTGGAGTTTACGGAGGAGGAAGAGATGAATGAAAGGCAATGTGTTCAAGAAAAATAACATGTCGTGAAACCCGATCACGACGAGAAACAGGATCATAACATCGAAAACCCTTCTGAGTTTCCCCAAATCCCAAGTACATACATTTGACCGATTTTGGAAATAGTTTGTTACGTTCACGTGAAGTCAGGTGAACATAACAGATACATCCAAAAACATGAAATGTGGAACATGCAGGTGGTAAGCCGGTGAGAACAAGGTAGGGAGATTTACTGTTCAGAACTTTGGTTGGCATCTGGTTAATCAAGTAGACTGAATGTAACATTGCTTCCGCCCAGAAAGAGCGAGGAACACTCATAGCTGTTATCAGGGTATTGGCAGTTTCAACAATATGGCGATTCTTTCGTTCAGCCACCCCGTTCTGTTGTGGAGTATCAGAATAGGAGGTCTGATGAACAATCCCATGACCTTGAAGAAATGAACGAAAGTTGGTTGAGAGATATTCCCCCCCTGAGTCAGAGCGGAGAGTTTGAACTGGAACCCGAAATTGAGTCTTTACCATAGAGTGAAATAACTTAAATTTTTCAAAAACCTGTGACTTTGATTGCAGAAAGTAAATCCAAGTATAACATGTGAAATCATCAATGAATATAACATAGTATCGTTAACCCAGAGAGACATAATTGGTGATGGACCCCAGACATCCGTATGCACAAGTTCAAACATAGAAGATGATTTTGTAGTACTTAGAGAAAAGAATACACTTACTCTTTGAAAGACAACAGGAAGAACAAGAATAATCCAAATCATTTTTATTAAAAGAAATGTTCCCTAACATGCCAGAAGAAATTAACTGAAGTAACCGATCTGAATGGGGATGACCCAGGTGACAGTGCCACAGTTTTCACAATTTATTTGCCGAACAAATATCTGATGAAGATGGAGAAAAGAAACAACGAGCCGGAGTGACAGACGGATCAAAGTCCAGCACGTACAGACGACCATGCTGCCTACCCTTCCCAAGTACCTTCCCCGTTACCAGATCCTGTACAAAACAACAGTTGGGAAAAAATATGACTAAGCAGTTATTGGATGTGAGTTGACCAACTGAAATTAAATTGGAGGAGAGGTTAGGGACATGAAACACATCACGAAGAGTGAACTGGCGATGAATAGAAGAAGAGAAAGTCAATGATCCAACTGACTGAATAGGTAGTCTAGTGCCATCCGCAGTAGAAATAGCCTGATTGTTGGTGTAGGGACGAATGTCACAAAGATGGGATACAGCACCGGTCATATGATTTGAAGCACCCGAATCGAAGAACCATGTAGAAGATGGGGATATACCTGACATACCGGCCGCAGAAAGGGCCTGAACGATTTGCTGGAGCATCGCAAGAGTCAACGGAGATGAAAGGCCTTCGGCAGAAACAGTAGATTCAAATTCACTAACAGACAGCTCGGAAGAAACAGTAGCAGCAGTAACAAAAAGAGTACGACTACGGCCACGACCACGACTACCACGTCTACGGCCGAAAGAAGATGCATAGGCACATGTACGGCAGTCCTGAATACCATGACCAGTCCGTCGACAATAAGCGCACCATTCTTTGCATTGAACGACAACATGACCCACCTTGTTGCAGCCGCGACAAGTTAAAGGAGTGGAACCACGTGTCGGTGTGGTGGTAGATACAGCAAGTACCATATCAGATGATCCCGGAGTTGAGGAAGGAAGAGAAAGAACTTTCAGTCATTGTTCCTCAGCCAATAAATCATTAATAACCGCATTCAATGAAGGAGTAGGGCTACGGTTTAAGAGAGCAGCCCGACAATGCTCAAATTTCGGACGCAGCTTCATAAGAAACTGTCGAACTTGCACACTCTCACGCATAGTTTGGAATATCTTAAAATCATGAGGAAATGTTGGATCCATCATAGTCATCTCAGTCCAAATTGAGACAATTTTGGAGTAAAAAGATTGAATACTGTCGTCACCCTGAGTAAGGTTAACGAGATCATGTTCCAGGCGGTATAACTAAGCCGCATTACTCTGTTGATAAATTGTCTGGAGATGGTCTCACATTGCCTTGGCAGTACGATGAGGTGTGAGGCCAACAGCAATGCACCGATCAACAGAATCAAGAATCCATGTAATAATCCGTCCACTGTTCATTTCCCAATTAGCTAATTTGTCGGCATTTGTGGAAGTGAGGATAGTCACAGATCCATCAATTAATCCCCACAAACCACAACCCTTGAGGAAGTTTTGAAAATGGATGGCCCATAGGGAATAGTGGGTACCATCAAAACTATAATGTGAGGCCTCTGTACGTGATGAGTTCTTGTCCATTGAGCTGAAGTAATGTAAAGTACGCAAGGAGTTTTAGCAGAAGAAGGTCGTAGAATTACCGTATAGCAGGAGATACACAAGGGATTGTAGTTTCTGGATCAGACGGAATAGCAACAGCAATATGAACTCGGGATCTGGAAAATATAAATGTGGATCTGGCGGAATAGGAATAGCAACAGTGGATCTGGATCTGAAAAAGCTAGATCTGGATTTGGAGGAACAACAATAGCAACAGGGGTGGTTGGATCTGCAACAGGGGGCGGGGAAAGCAGAGGGGTGGTCGGATCTACAACAGTTGGCGGTCGGATGAGTAGGGGGGTGGTCGGATCTGCAACAGGGGCGGTCAGATGAGCAGGGGGTGGTCGGATCTGTAACAGTAGGCGCAGGACGAGCAGAGGATGGTGCCGGACGAGCAGGGATGGCGCAGGGATAGGGCCGAACGAGCGGGGGTTGGCCGGACGACGCAGAATCTGGCAGGGGATGGCCGGACACAGCAGGGGGTGGCCGGATTTGACGGGTGGTGGAGCCGGTGACGATGGGGTGGCCGGATTTGGATCAGTAGAGCTCTGATACCATGTAAACCGTGAAGTGAAAAAGGTTTTCTGTATTTGAGACAACCCAATGGGGTTGAATATATTGAGATTACATATGTCTATACAAGAAAAATAATAACCACAGAATCCTCTGCCTATGGAAACAAACTATACAAGGTATACTCGTTATACAAGGTATGTGAGCTGTCTAACATGCACGTGTGGACATATTGGAAGTCATCACATAAATTATTTTAACCCTTGATGTGATGATCAGGTGTCATTTGATTAGGCATGGTTCTATTTCTTTTGGATCCGGATCAAACTATTTGTCTTCTTGGTTTCTCTCAACAAATTGTGAAGAGAATAAAAGCTTGTTAGTTTGTTTTTGTAGGTTTTTATAATATATTTTTTTGATACATAAGTTTTTATAATATTAATGCTAACATATTGGCATATGTGAATGTCTTGCTTTTTAGACATTTGAATCCTGTAATCGCGACTGGGGCATTAATCATTCCATCATCACTTTATTTTCTCCTCAAGGTTTTGCTACTCTTTTCATCAACCTTTATCATTGTTTCCTTGATGAAGAAAACAAAATTTTTCATAAATGTTGGTTGAAAGAAAGGAGCTGAGTTTGTCACTCTTTTCATCAACCTTTATCATTGTTTCCGTGATGAAGAAAACAAAAATTTTCATAAATGTTGGTTGAAAGAAAGGAGCTGAGTTTGTCACTCTTTTCTTAACGTTGAAACAGAGTTTTTCTCACTCGTTTCATAAAGGAGGAGGACATGTTTTAGGGTGAGAAAAACCAACACAATCATAAAAGAAAGGAATGATTTTTTATATGGGTTTTGTTTTTCATTGGATTAATGAACGTTTTTCGACCTTTTCTTTGATGGCTTTTCTTTGTAAGATCATACTGAAGACTCTTATGTGCAAAGAAGTAAGTAGATATGCCTTTCTTCTCTTGCTTCTTTCATCTATTCTCATTTTCTTATGATGCTGAAAGACGTTCTTTAATGGCAGATTACAAGAGAAACGGAAGGAGAGGGTTTCAGTGGCCAGCATGCATCAAAGGAAGGCAGAGATGTCCCGCCATTCCGACGCTTTCATCACATTACTAGGTTCTATTCTTCTTCTCTCAATAACCCATTTAATCAGATTTCTAAAGCCTTCAAGTTTTCTTATTTCCTTTCCTATTTCAGGTGGGTATGGAACCTTAGAAGAGCTCTCGGAAGTCATCACCTGGGCTCAGCTAGGAATCCATAATAAACCCGTAAGCAAACTCTACTAACAGAAAATCACATACACGCAACATAGAAATACTTGTATCTTGAAGATGGGATCTGTATGTATGTGTAGGTGGGTCTTCTTAGATAGAAGATATGATTTACATGCTCGCTATTGTATAATGTTCATGAACAAGATATCCATCTTAACAAATATATAATTACTTTTGCAAAAAGAAAAAAGTGAACGAAAAAAAGATATGGGTTTTTTTTTTTTTTATTGCTGCTGTTTATACTCTGAATCATTGCAGAAGGATGTTAGAGGGGTGATGCTTGACATGTACGACTTCAACAATGACATTTGGTTGTGCCACTCCTTTGGAGGCCAATGCTACAATTTGATAGCATTCGTAAGTCGCAGCTGATTCCTTTTTATATAAATCTAATGAAATGATTGAATGCTGATTAACCTATCTGATTAAAAACAACCTGCTATTAATGTGCTGAAAGAAATTCAAGTGTTCCTTGATGCCAACCCTTTGGAGATCATTACAATCTTCATAGAGATTATGTCACATCACCTCAAGGCCTAACTAAGGTATTCAATGCCGTCGGCCTTAGGAAATTTTGGTTTCTGGTATCAGGGATGCCTAAACATGGGCAGGATTGGCCCATCATCGATGATATATATGATTAGTAAGAACCAGCGTTTGTTGGTATTCACCTCAAAATCAGCCAAGGAGGCTTCTGAAGGCATTGCCTATGAGTAGAGATATGTTGTAGAAACCATTGTAAGACCTGTTTTCTCTCCTTTCATAAATGTTTATCCCATGCAGATCTTGCAGTGGAACTATTATAGATAGACGGATGATTTTTATTTTTTTTTCTGTAGAAATTTAGTACATGCTTTGCTAAGCCCACATGCATCCATCCCTGATGTTAGAGCCGTGCGTACATTGGCCCTGCCGAGTAGATGATGTGGCATGAGAATCAGGCTTGTTGTACATTCATTGGGCAAGCCACGTGCTTTAGTTGAATGTGGACTCCTGGTAATTCTTTTAAAATGTTCATTGTTCTTCTTTAAATGTGTGTTCCACCTGACGAGTGAACTGGCATGATTTTCAGGCCTGGCTATTTATTAGTGTGGACTGCTTGATGCATGCTCCAATGCTTTCCGCAGGTTGGCGAATGTGGCCTCATGAGTAGGTCTGCACTGTTAATGAAATTTAGTAAAAATATAAAATTTCTGTGTTTTCTCCTTGAATCAATTTGCTTTTGGAGATACAATGAAATTGATATAAAATACATCAAAATCGGAAGCATTGTCCAATTTGAATTTCTGATGCATAGGAGTATAAACATGTGAAGCTATCGTTGATTCTCTTTTTATTGGTTTTGGTGATTGGGCTGAAACTGCAAATGGTGACAGTGGGATGAAGGCGAGTTCATATCCTAATCGTGCGGAATCATCTCCCATGAACACAACAACAAGATCTCTTGTTTTAGAGAACTATTTCCCTGACAATCCTAATTTAGCGACAGCTTGCAAGGACAACTTAGCTCCACTTACTAGCATGACTGGTACATGTCATGAAGCAATAAGAAAACGATGGCCCAACTGAAAACCGAGAAGCGAAAAAGTTTTTCTGTGTATTTGAGACAACCCAATGGGGTCGAATATATAGAGATTACAACCATTTATACAAGGAAAGTAATAAACGTAGAATCCCCTATCTATAGAAACAAGATATATAAGGTAATAAGATATACAAGGTAATAAGATATACAGGGTATGTGAGGTGTCTAACATCCCCCCTCAAACTAATGCTGGTCATCGACAAGTAATAGTTTGCCAACAAGAAACGAGTGGCGTGCAGACGTGAGGGACTTGGTGAGAATGTCAGCAATCTGATCATGGGATGCCACATGTGGAAGAGAAATGAGCCCAAACTGAAATTTCTCGCGAATAAAGTAACAGTCAACTTCAATATGCTTCGTCCGTTCATGAAAAACCGGGTTAGAGGCAATCTGAATGGCACTAAGATTATCGACATGGAGTAGAGTAGGATTTTGTAGAGGAATGCCCAAATCTGAAAGAAGTCCACGTAACCAGACAAGTCACTACACTACGCAGCGACATCGCTCGATACTCGGCTTCTGTACTCGATTTGGAAACAGTGGCCTGCTTCTTACACTTCCAAGAGATGAAAGAAGTGCCGAGATAAACACAGTAGCTAGTGGTAGATCTTCGCGTGAGAGCGCATCCGGCCCAATCAGCATCCGAATAAGTACGAAGGTCTAGAGTCGCCGTGGAGGAGAATAACAGAGATCGATCTAGCATTCCACGAAGGTACCGTAGGATGCGCAACACCGCAGTCATATGAAGAGTCCGAGGAGCAGAAACAAACTGACTGACGACTTGGACAGTGTAGGCAATATCAGGGTGAGTCATAGTTAAGTAAACCAGACTCCCAACCAGACGGCGGTATAAATCGGGCTGTGCAAGTAGATCACCATCGTCACGGCCATAGTGAATGTTAAGTTCTAAAGGAGTCTGAACCGTTTTCTGATCCGTCAATGATGCTAAGGCGAGAAGATCCTTGGTATATTTACGCTGGCTGACCAGAATCCCACGGTTGGAACGTGAAAACTCAAGTCCAAGAAAGTATGTTAGATGGCCGAGGTCTTTCATCTTGAAGGATGATTGCAGAACTTTCTTTAAAGCCGAAATGCCAGTAGCATCGCTACCAGTCAGTAGGAGGTCATCAACATAAACCAGAACAATAACAATGCCGTGAGCAGTGGTGCGCAAAAATAAGGATGGGTCATGACTACTTTAAGTAAAGCTAGCACCCGTAACCACATTGTGAAAGCATTGGAACCATGCCCGCGGTGCCTGTTTAAGGCCGTACAGGGCTTTCTTTAGGCGACATACCTTATTGTCAGGAATTAAAGAGCCGAGAGGAGGTTTCAAATATACGGTTTCTTGGAGGTCTCCATGAAGAAAGGCATTTTTCACATCCATCTGAGAGAGTGGCCATGAGCTAACAGAAGATATAACTAGAAGAGTACGAACAGTTTTCATCTTAGCCACGGGAGTGAAAGTCTCATCGTAATCAATTTCGTATTCCTGTTTGTATCCCTAAGAGACAAGTCGAGCTTTGTATCGATCCAATGATCCATCAGACTTGAGCTTAACAGAATAAATCCATTTGCTACCAATTAGTTGTTGGTCAGCGGGTCGAGGGACAATGTCCCACGTATGGTTATCATCCAATGCCGCAAGTTCTTCTGCCATAGCCTTCTTCCAACAATCATGAGTGGCTGCCTGAGAATATGAAGTAGGAATAGAAACAGTATTCAGAGTAGCATTCATGGCAGACATAGAGCATATCAAGCGATCAGGCACCCGATGTTCACGAGTAGAACGACGTATCGAGGTAAGTTCAGGATCCGCAATAGGTACAGTAGGTTCGGGTTGAGTAATAGGTAGTAGATCTGTATGTGGTCGACGTGAGTAAACCCGCAATAGATGAGGGAGAGTACTCGAGGCAAATAGAATTTCAGGAAAGGTAGTTAGACCAGAAGATTTTGGAGTGTGCGGAAGAGGAAGAGATGAATGAAAGGCAATATGTTCAAGAAAAACAACATGTCGTGAAACCCGAACACGACGAGAAACAGGATCATAACATCGAAAACCCTTTTAAGTTTTCCCAAATCCCAAGTACATACATTTGACCGATTTTGGAGATAGTTTATTACATTCACGTGAAGCCAGGTGAACATAACAAATACAACCAAACACACGGAGTGTGGAATATGCAGGAGGTAAGCCGGTGAGAACAAAGAGGGGGGATTTACCATTCAGAACTTTGGTTGGCATCCGGTTAATCAAGTAGACTGAATGTAACATAGCTTCCGCCCAGAAAAAATGAGGAACACTCATAGCTGTCATTAGGGTGTTGGCAGTTTTAACAATAAGACGATTTTTCCGTTCAGCCACCCTGTTCTGTTGTGGAGTATCAGAACAGGTGGTCTGATGAATAATTTCTTGACCTTGAAGAAATGTACGAAATTCGGTTGAGAAATATTCCCCCCCCCCCTGAGTCAGAGCGGGGAGTTTGAACTGGAACTCGAAACTGAGTTTCCACCATAGAGTGAAATAACTTGAATTTTTCAAAAACCTGTGACTTTGATTGCAGAAAGTAAATCCAAGTGTACCATGTGAAATCATCAATGAATAACATAATATCGTAACCCAGAGAGACATAATTAGTGATGGACCCCAGACATCCGTATGCACAAGTTCAAACATAAAGATGATTTTGTAGTACTTAAAGAAAGAGAATACACTTACTTTTGAAAGACAACAGGAAGAACAAGAGTAATCCAAATCATTTTTATTAAGAGAAATATTCCCTAACATGCCAGATAAAATTAACTGAAGTAACGATCCGAATGTAGATGACCCAGGCGAAAGCCAAGTGTTTTCCACAATTTATTTGCTGAAGTAATATCTGATGAAGATGGAGAAAAGAAACAACGAGCGGGAGTGACAAATGGATCAAAGTCCAATACGTACAGACTACCATACCGCCTACCCTTCCCAAGTACCTTCCCTTGCCAGATCCTGCAAAAACAACAGTTGGGAAGAAATATGACTAAGCAGTTATTGGATGTGAGTTAACCAACTGAAATTAAATTGGAGGAGAGGTTAGGGACATGAAACACATCACGAATAGTGAACTGGCGATAAGCAGAAGGAGAGAAAATCAATGATTCAACGGACTGAATAGGTAGTCTAGTGCCATCCGCAGTAGAAATAGCTTGATTGCCGGTATAGGGACGAATGTCGCGAAGATGGGATACATCACCGGTCATATGATTGGAAGCACCCGAATCGAAGAACCATGTAGAAGATGGGGATATACCTGACATACCAGCGGCAGAAAGGGCCTGAACAATTTGCTGGAGCATCGCATGAGTCAACGGAGATGAAAGACCTTCAGCAGAAGTAGTAGATGCAGAATCACTAACAGATGGCTCAGAAGAAATGGTGGCAGCCGTAGCAGAAAGAGCACGACCACGGCTACCACGTCCACGGCCGATGCATAAGCTCGTGACGGCAGTCCTGAATACCATGACCAGTCCGTCGACAATAAGCGCACCATTCCTTACATTGAGTGACAACATGACCCACCTTGTTGCACCCGCGACAAGCCAAAGGAGAGGAACTAGAATCACGTGTTGGTGGAGTTGTGGACACAGCAAGCACCATATCAGATGAGCCCGGAGTTGAGAGAACTTTTAGTCGTTGTTCCTCAGCCAATAAATCATTAATAACCGAATTCAATGGAGTAGGGCTACGGTTTAAGAGAGCAGCCCGACAATGCTCAAATTCCGGACGCAGCTTCATAAGAAACTGTCGAACTTGCGCACTCTCGCGCATAGTTTGGAATATCTTAAAATCATAAGGAAATGTTGGATCCATCATAGTCATCTCAGTCCAAATTGAGACAATTTTGGAGTAAAAAGATTGAATGTTGTCGTCACCCTGAGTAAGGTGAACGAGTTCCTGTTCCAGGCGGTATAACCGAGCCGCATTACTCTATTGATAAATTGTCTGGAGATGGTCCCACATTGCCTTAGCAGTGCGATGAGGTGTGAGGCCAACAGCAATAGACCGATCGACGGAATCAAGAATCCAGGTAATAATCCGTCCATTTTTCATTTCTCAATCAGCTAATTTGTCGGCATTTGTGGAAGTGGGGATAGTAACAGATCCATCAATTAATCCCCACAAACCACGACCCTTGAGGAAGTTCTGAAAATGGATGGCCCATAGAGAATAGTTGGTACCATCAAAACTACAACGTGGGGCCTCTGTATGTGATGAGTTATTCTCCATTGATCTGAAGTGATGTAAGCACCCAAGGAGTGGCAACAGAAGAAAAGTTTAGATGTACCGTACAGCAGGAATAACAACAGGGGCTCCGGTTCTGGAGTAACAGATGAACAGGTGCGGAACAGAGGAACGGATCTTGGTCTGGAGCTGGATTAACAGAGGAACGTGGGGCGCTGGAGTGGGTTTTGGATCTGGAACTAGATCTGGATCAGGAGCTGGAGGGGCGTTGGAGTTGGAGTTGGATCTGGATCTAGACGCAGGTGAGCAGAGGGACGCAGGTGCACAGAGGGGCGCTGGTGAGCAGAGGGACACAGATCTGGATCTGCACGCAGGTGAGCAAAGGGACGCAGATCTGGATCTGCACGCCGGTGAGCAAAGGGACGCAGGTGCGTAGGTACACAGAGGGGTCGGACGAGGAAGGTGCATAAATGGGTCGAGCAGGGGTGCAGAGAGAGATCGGACGAGCAGGAGAAGAGGGGCCGGACCAGCAGGGAGCAGAGGGTCGGACACGGGGATTGGGACGACGCAGTGGCGGTCGGATCTGACGGGTGGTGTTGGTTTTGAGATCAGTGGCTCTAATACCATGAAACCGAGAAGCGAAAGGTTTTTCTGTGTATTTGAGACAACCCAATGGGGTCGAATATATAGAGATTATAACCATCTATACAAGGAAAGTAATAACGTAGAATCCCCTATCTATAGAAACAAGATATACAAGGTAACAAGATATACAACGTATGTGAGGTGTCTACACCAACTTCATTGCTGTCGATTTCTACAAGGTATGCATGAGATCTCACTTTCATTAAAGATGGAAATGGAAACATGATAAAAATTGTGTTTCTTTTATATGCATTTGGGTCTTTGTCCATGGATTTTTTTTTTTCTTAATTCTTTAGTACATGTGCCTATTTGTATGTGGATCTTGTGCTGCAGAGAGTGATGGAGGGGGAGTCCCACAAGCCCCACCGGATAATCCTAGCCATCGTTTTTTCTTTCTTTCTTTCTTTCTTTCTTTTGGACTTTTGACCATAAATATGTATGCTTTGATGAGTCACTGTCTGCCCGGTTGGTTTAATTCGTTGTTGAATGCAACACTGAAACCGAGTTTTGAGAACCTTGCTTTGATGAGTCACTATTTGCCTGGCTGGTTTAATTCGTTGTTGAATTGCACATTGAAACCGAGTTTTGAGAACCTTGCTTCTAGCTGAGGGGAAACATAAGAAAAGAACCATAGACTTGGTCCGTTGGTCTCGATACATGTAAGAGTATTTTAGAAGTTTCAATGTTTTTTGTTGACTCCTGACTCACTTTATAGTTTATACTACCAGATGTATTGTAGATTGTTTTTTTCTCTCCACTTACTCTTTGAATGCAGTGGTTATTAATCACTGGTTATTTTCCTAGGCCTATTCCAGATAGTAAATCACTGTCTTATGTCTAACTTTTCAATCATTTCCTATTGGTTCCAAAGGCAGGAGAAAGCTTTTCTTATATTTTTTGAGTTGAGCATTTCTGCTGGCTAGGCTGATGCTAGGCCATTTTAGTGGCTATGCGCTTGCGGGTAATTTCAGAGAATTACCAGGTTCTCTGACAATCACTTTACTATATTTTTTTCTGGGTGCAATCTGTAGGCAGAAGCAATCAGTTAAACAAATGGGGGCCCTATTCTTACTAATAATTGCTGCCATACTTCTAAGCTTTGGAGAAGGTTCTGGCAGGGATTCTAGTGGCACTAACCCAGATCAAGTTCTCTTTCATGGAATCACTACTGTTTTAGGTTGCTTCTGTGCTCTCTGGTCTGGCTTCTTCTCTCTGTCAGTGGGCTTCTCATGTTAGACTCCTTTACATTCCTCCTCTTCCTCCATTTTCTTCTCCTTTCTATATTGTTTCTTTTGGTGCAGGTAAAGAAACACAGCTCAATGCTTAATGACTGTGGAAATGTCTATAGTTGGAAGCCTGTCAGTGGGTTTCTCAAGTTAGACTCCTTTACATTCCTCCATTTTCTCCATTTTCTCCATTTCTTCTATCCTTTCTATATTGTTTCCTTTGGTGCAGGTGAAGAAACCAGCTCATGCTTCATGAATGTGGAAATGTCTATAGTTGGAAGCCTGTGCTTATTGGCAAGTATATCTAAGTCTCCAGATGGAGAAGCCATCAGACAACATGGGTTTTTTCATGGTTGGACCGTATTGACTGTGGTAATTATCTCCTCTATCTGATTTTCTCCTTGAATTTGATCCTTGGCCCAGGGATACTTATTGTATAAGCCTTGAATTTGTACAAGTGGGGCCTGTGGTTCAGTCTTTGAGACCGTTGCTATGATGGGACGCACAGTGGATGGACCATGCCCCAAATATAGCAAGATTGGGGAGACCCACCAACCCAATTTTGGGCATTTTCTGTTGAATTTAGATTTCCACTCTAGTTCTTTCTTAGCCATCTATCTGAAGACACTACATGCTTAGACCAAGGATCATATGATTTCTTAATTTTCGGTTTCCGGTGCATTTAGGGGTCATTTAGATGCCTGGAAGTTTTATTAGTTGTCAAGGGTTTACAGGCAACCCCACTTAAGGTGGTGTTTGGACAAAAAATTCACCTGTAAGCGAGTTACAAGCTGTAAGTCACTCACAACTTTTTTGGTGCATTTGAAATCCTGAGCAAAAGAAGTGATTTCACTTGTACGCAACTTACACACCTGAAACTCACTCTCAAGTGTATTGTCTTTCTGATCTGCGTTCTCTTCATTTTCAGCCGCATGATAGATTATGCTTGCCTCTCATAGGTTAATTTAAACTTTTAAAATCAATCTATCTGTCACTCTCCAATCACCCAGTTACTTTTAGCTGTACGTGGGCTATGTTTTCATCATGTGCTCTTACATTGTCTTGCTTGAACATGTGTCTCCGCTCCTCAAGCTTCATTCTGAATTCCTTCACATTGCTAGAATTTGGCTGATTAAAAAAAGTCAGTCATTATAATGCACACACCCATTACAGCCAGATTTTCTGGATTTTATTGAATAATAATAAGATTCTTTGGAAGAATATTGAGAAGAGAGTCAAGAGCACAGAAAATAAAAATAAAAATAATCTATAATATATGAGAATCGTCCCACAATCATATCTTTCAGTAAAGGCAGTGAGAAAACTCATTAGAATGGAAGCTAAGAGAATAAAACAAACAGAACAGAAGAGATGGAAAGATTTCCAATTCAGACAAATTTAAAGCACTTTCAAGAAGAAAATTAGCGGTTGCTTGAAAATAGAGAAAGAGTGTGCACAATGCAACATGAGTACACGCCACATGATATGTACCATTAGATTATAATTCCAAGTTCCAACTAAAAATTATAAAAACATATGGTCATTGTGAAGATATACAGAAAGGTTCTGTTCTGTTATCATTTCTTACAAAAAAAATTTAGATTTCATAGTAATAGGTTGCATCTGTCCTGACCTGCTAGTTTGATTGAAATTCCGAATTTTCTGCTTCTTTGTAATTAATGATTCATTGTGAATTTTGTTTGAAATTTTATTTCCTTAGTCTACTATATGATTTTTCAATTTTTCTCACTACATCAGATCTTCACTTATATGAGAAGAAATCAATTTTCTGATACATGGATTTTAAAGGATTTTAGATGTGGAATGGTGCTGCAGCTGGAGTTCTTTGCATTGCTCAAATGTTGTTAGCTTACCTTAGCTTTTTTTTGAATACTTGCTCAAATGCTTTAATTTTCATGTTGCATATAGGTTCAAGTGGAATGCTCAGATGCATGATTCGGCTGCTTAACCTGCTTTTTTGCCCACACCCTCTGTGAAGGTAACTTTGTCGCGGATGCTCTAGCAAAGTTAGGTAGCAATAAACAGGCTGACTCCCTTTATCGCTCGATCTCCCAAGACACATTAGAGGCTCCCTTGTGCTAGATTGCGCCGGTATGGGCTTTATCAGGAGCTCCAGCGCAAGGCAGGGAGTGGGTTGAGAGATTCGATCTCAGGGAGTGGGTTGGGAGCTTGGAGTGCTTCACAGCTAAGTTCAACCTCTCATCGTACATGATTCCCTGTCTCCCTCTTCTCATCCTCGAGAAGCGCCCATTTTGTCCATCCAATTTTCTCTTTTTTTCTTTTTCTTTTTTTTCCTTTCTTCCTTTTCCTGCTGCCCATCTTAGCTATACGATAGGTGAGGCCCGATGTAATTGTGGAGCCCTCCTGAATGTCCAGTCTTTGTATATCTCTTTTTGCTAATTAACAAAGATACAGGGGAAAGCTCTTTTTTCCAAAAAAAAGAAAGAAAGAAAGAAAGTGGAATGCTCAGATCTCGATACTTTGTCTGGGATAGATGGACCCAACATTCAATGCTTAAGAAAGGTATTGGTCTGTTCATTTCAAAACGTTTACATGAGATGCAAAATACAAAAGTGATTTGCATACGTGGGTTCTAGTTGCATGCAGTGGGCAGTTGTATAAATACAGGTTGGTTATTCCTATTCGTCAGATTAATGGCCTTAAAACGGGCAGTTAAATAAAATGGCATTGGATCACATTCAGTGGGAAAATGTTAGGCAGCTAGGATTGTCCTATCAGTTTGATTTTTTTCATCCATCAGTTGCCATTTTGTCCCATGAGAGGGACAGTTTGCCCACTGTCGGAACCTTCCCAAGGTTTAACATGAAGTATATTTTGATCATATTATGCAGATAGTTGTATCTTTATGATTATGATGATGCAGTTCTTTTTACTTTTGGGATGATTCTTCTCTCTCTCTCTCTCTCTCTCTCTCTCTCTCTCTCTCTCTCTCTCTCTCTCTCTCTCTCTCTCTCTCTCTTTTCAGAAAAATCTTTTGCTTGAACTGAAAACAAGGTCTAAAAACGCGGGGTCATGAACAGATAAAGAAGCCCCTCGTTTTTTCTTTTTTCTTCTTTTTTTTTTCTTTTCTTTTCTTTTTGTTTTAGCTTTGCTTTTTTCTAAAGATAAAGGTAGGAGCCATTTTGAAAATGGGGGAAAAAATGAAGAGCCGGCACTTACAGAAAATGTCCTACAATAAAACAGAAAATGTCCTACAATAAAATCATCATGTGGCATTCCATGGTGAAGCAAGATAATAGAAATGATGGACTATAACAGTATCTTGTGCGCTCGATAATATAGCTATAACCGTAAGAATATTCAATTCTAGGCACATCTACTGATAGAATAGGATTTCACATGCACATGGTTGGCTGTTGTAGCACACACCAACATAGTTATTTGGTGGTGCTGGAAAAGCTTTGTGGAACACACTACACACTATTGTGTAAGAGTTTTATTCACTCTTTCCATCCATTTTTCTAGTTCATTTTAGTGCATGATCCCAAAAATGAAGTAGATCCAACTCTCAGTTTGGATGTGGTATGACACTCCTTGACCATTCATTTGTAGCAAAAGGGACGGTAGTGCAAAATGGTCTTATCGTCCATTTCAAAGGCTCTTAATTTGATGGCTGTGATTATCTACTCAGGGTAATTATGAGGTCATGTATGCAGCATAGGTGTCTAACAGAAAGTTGAAACACATGCTGGTGGTCCAAGCCCTTTGTCACACTGGCCTCATGATGAATGCATCTTCACCTATGATTAGGACCATCCATTCACATGAGATGCAGACCGAGTAGATGTCACACACAACATGATAGGCTGGTTTTGTACCCATTGCACACGATAGGTGCTATAGATAGCTATCTGGAAATAAAATCACTGACGTTTCTTATACAAGCTCTTTTGCTTAATGGACCATGCATTCCCAAAAGTTACCGGATAACAGAATCGATGTTCCCAACTTAGCTGAAATTTGTAAGTAAATGCAGTCTTTAATACCCATGATTTTCCGAGTTTTTTTTTAAAATTTTTTTTGTTATGGTGTGTTTCAGGGCTGTGCTTGCTAGGACATGGTATTATACTGGACGACTAGAACAAACTTCGTCGACATTTGTATATGTCATGTCCAACTTATTTCCATCAATGACCTTCTTGTTGGTTATCATTTTCAGGTATAACCCACTCATCTCAGCATTTTAAGTTAGGATTTGTTTTGATTCATATAACGTATTGAATTTTTGCACTTTCCGAAAGATCATGTAGACTTTGTAATAAGTAGAGAAGCATTGGTTTCTGTTTTTGGGACATGGGTTTTCAAGTTTGGTGGATGGATGGTCTTCATCCAAGCATTTATGCCCATTTCATGTTATGCAGGAAAAAGCGGAAAATGAAATACAGTGGTCACCATTGTGCACCATTGAAATATTCCTATAGCCATAGCATGGCATATATTGCCATCTAATCTATTAGTATTGTCACGTATGCCTATGTAAATTGAAAACATAAATATCTAGTTGATACATATTGTCATGGATCCACCGTTTTGTGAGAATCCACACCATCCATCTGATTGGTTATTCCATTTTAGACATTGGTCCTAATAATCTGCCTGGCCCAAATTCTCGGTGGGCCACACTATAGGAAATGGTTGGAGACAAAAATGTCCACCATTGAACACCACCCAGTACCATTGCATTCATTGCACTTGACTTTTCATAAGGTGATACAGGCCTGAACTAGTAACATTCCAAACAATACGTGGTACACTCATGGGACCCACCCTGTTGTATGTGTACGATTCAAACCGTCCATCCATTTTTCTATACCCTTTTATGCCTTTGCCGGAGCAAAGCCAACGCTAGAGGAGATCCTTTGCCGGCACGAACTAATACCGGGCGCATGTCCACAGCTTAAATTTTAGAAATGGACAATCGTATTTTTTGTTTGGGTGAGTGGATTGGTTGTCTGGATTTTGGTTTTTTGAATCTATGGCTAGTGTCCCCACAAGATTGATGACAAGTGAAATATCGTTATTCCTTGATTCATACCATTTAAAGTATTCATATAATTTTAAATTATAAACTTATTAAGGGGTCGTGGATGGGGGTGTTGAATGGATAATGGGGATATTGAATGGATTCAGAATCCAGGGATCATTTGGTGGTGTGGATTAGGAAGTACTTGGAATCTATGTGGATTTTAAATACTCAGTTTGCTGAGTTTTGAAATCTCTTATTTTTGTTGAAATTGTCATTCCTCTATTTTACTCATTTTTAAAGGTAGGAGAGTCACATGTGTATAACATAATTATCGTTAGTCCAATCATCCATTGCACACATGGCCCACTTATGATATCCTTTAAAAAATCATATTATCAGTTGCATCACTAAAATTACATTAATAGAATGATACGAGCAGTCCAAGTTAGCCACATAAATCAATGGTTAAAAAATGTTGGTTGGTTCATCAGTTGTGATCCTATGCTTGTGGCCCATTCGAGGCTTTGAATTTCATGATTTTTTGCCAAAGTACATATGTTAGTGGGCTTGTTACAATCATTGTGTCAAACATTACATAAGTACATTAATTAGGGATATTAAAGTTGATTTACTAATCAAATTCAATATCCCATTAATATACTACATAATTTCAATGCATTGTCATTTTTGGATTCCAGTGCAATTTGAATACAAGTTGCCAAACATAAGTGAAGGATTCTGAATCACCTTGATTCAAAATCTAAGCATCAGAAATACAAGCTCCCAAATGGCCCTAAAGATGTAATTAGTATCCAAGACTTCTAACTTGATATGCTTAGTGATTAGATTTATAAGATTGTTAATTCAATGGACCCCAACTTGGAAGGGCTATGTCTAGCGACATTCAAAGAAAACTTCTCCAAGGCAAAAGGAGAAGATAAAAGACCATCCCTCTTCTTTCTCTATGTAAGGACTAGAATCCACAAGAAAAGAAAACTTCTCAAAGTGAAATAAAATTGATTAAAATGAGTTGCCCTTCTTACAAACAAATTGATGATGCTTATACTGGCCTTAAATTCCTAACTCAACTCCACTTCAAATGCTAGTAAAGTTCAAATGCTAGTAAAGTCACTAAAAGTAGCAAAATCACCAAAATTGACTTGGAACACTTCTAGATAATTAGACTTGGGGTTAGTTTGACACCATGGATTTGGGAGGATTTCAAATTCCCTTATATGTTTGGCATGATAAAGTAATTGTGGGTTTTAAATACAAGGAATTTCAAATCCTGTTAAAGAGGGGGTTTTAAATCCAAAGTAGAAACTTGGATTACATCTAAAATCCTTTCAAGAGTTGCATGTGTAACACGTGTGTCACTAGGCTATTAATATATTGGGCACATGACCCATTGATGATATCAAAACAATTATATTATCTACATCACTGTAATTACTTTAACAGGATAACCTATGCCATCCAAACATTATCCATGTAAATCAATGGTTAAAAATCGTTCTTTAAAAAAAAAACTCTACTGATGAAAATTTCTAACCAGTTCAGATGTTTTTTAGATTGTGGCCCACCTGCTGGGTGGACTAGATCTATTTTTTGTGCAAGAACACTTACATATTTTGACCAACCTTCTGGATGGATTCTCTATTGCACATGTGTGACACTCTGGCACATGTGGTTAGCAAAGCTCTTATTATTATTATTATTATTATTAATTGTTTTTTTTTTCCCCTTCAGTTGGAGCAACGTCAATGCAGCTGGATGTTAGCAACAACACAACCCCACAGCTTTCAATAGATAGATATTGTAGGGAAATGCGGAAGGTGAGCCCCCAAGATCTGACGGTCTACACGATAATTGGGACCTTCACAAAGCTGTAGATTGATGCTCTAATGGCCCGTCTATCTACTACAGGAGCAGATTGAACTATTCACACCTCTGATCCTACGGTATATAGTGGTCCTGGATAGCGATCTATGGATCAAATCGTCTCAAAGACAAGCTTACATGGACAGACTATGCTGCGCACTATCTCTGATTGTATACCCTCTATGTTTCTTATCTCCTTTACGAGAGAGGGCGTATTCCTTTTTATAGGATAAGAAGGAGATGGGATGAGACCAGAATATCCGGTCTTTTCCCAACCTCCTAACCAAAATCAAATTCAAATATGAATTTGAATTTTCAACTGAATGGAAAATACGCAGCGGAAAGAGTCAAACCAAATGGGACCCACCCACTAGTGATTGCTCACGAGTGGGCCTCACTGGCCTACGACCATCATCTCCCACTCAATCACTTTGTGGGATAGGCACATAAATCTGTCCAACTAACTTGCCTTATAACAATCAAAAACCAAACATCACGATCAAAAGAATCAGAGGCGTGGGACCAGCTGGATCACCATAATCTTCTCACAGGTGCTTAACTACTAAGTGACCACGTAACTAGTACTCAATAACCCAAGCTTTGTAATGCCTGTCCTAGTCCGCATGACCACACCGAATAGAGTTAACTCCCGATCTGGAGTACTCGGCCAACATACGCACTTATCCAACTTATCGAGTTATTCTGAAAACTTGATTTTTCACAAATTTCGACTAAAACCAATTCAAAGCAATACTTATATATATATATGCTTTTTAAGAAAAATATTGTTTGCAAAAAGTCTAATAAAAACAACTCGATACTGCCGGCGGATAAGTCTTCAAGTGCGTATTAATAGTTCTAGAAACTTGGTGTAGCTATCATGGGATCTTCCCCACACAGATGTGTAATTTAGAATTAATCAAGCCGCTTTCCTAGCGTAACCGAGTCTGGTCAATCAAGGACCTTTCGTCATTGTACACTAAAGTAGCGACACTCAATCTCTTCCTCATATACATAAGAGGAGGGTAGTTAAGGACACAAAGAGTCACCTAAGGGACTGGCTACTCGCACATTACAATGATTAGATCGAATCAAAGCAATCAGTAGGTAATAGGTCCCAGCACGTGGCTACAACCCACGTCGTAAAGTAGACAATACTAGGTGTAAGTCGGGTCTACAGTACGCAGGTTATTCTACATAAGGTATGACTCATCTCATAACCTCATAACCTGGCTTTAATTTCAGGCCATAACATTGATCACATGTAAAGGAATGGTGCGATTATGTTATTCGACTTTATCAGTCTCATCTACAAATATTTATAGGATTGTAGGCGGATACGACTCACTCATATCCTCATCCTTTATTATTCACAATAAAGGGAAGTTCATACCTCAATGTATAAACATGACCCCAAATGTACCTCTCTCGTACATTCAAGGTTGGTCAACCCGTGCGAGTGGGTGACCGGCCTGCTGACAAAAATAGAAATCCTACATGATCTCAAGGTAAATGCTGATGATCTTCATACCTAGTTATATTAGTGTTCAATACTGAATAAATGGAATGTATTATTCATGAAAGATCAAAGGTTTTACAAAACAAGTACATCAGTCAAGCTTTCCTCAATCCCATCTGCCTGACGTGAACCTGAAATAGATCTCTGGCTATAGGTTTCGTCATGGGATCAGCCATCATCTCCTTGGTAGGAATGTAGCTGAGGGCGACCTTCTTGTCTCTAACTTGATCACGGACGTAATGATACTTGATCTCAATGTACTTAGATTTCTGGTGGTATTTAGGGTCCTTTGCCAAGTCAATAGCAGAAGTATTGTCTATCTTCAGCGATATAGGCTGACGAACACTCGGTACAATACCCAGACTCAATAGAAATCTGCGAACCCATACACACTCCTGAACTGCAGCACAACATGCAATGTACTCGGCCTCCATAGATGAAAGAGCTGTGGATGTCTGTTTCTTACTCGACCATGAGATAGCTCCTCCTCCGAGTAAGAATACATACCCTGAAGTAGACTTTCCCTCGTCGGCATCATTACCCCAAGCAGCATCAGAATATCCTTTGAGCTCGAGGCTTGTGCCTTCATAACACAACATTAGGTCTTTTGTTCCTCTGAGATAGCGGAATATACGTTTGACGACTTGCCAATGAGACTGTCCCGGGTTACTCTGATAACGGCTGACTATGCCAACTGCATAACTAATATCCGGTCTGGTGCAAAGCATAGCATACATTAAGCTCCCTACTGCGCTTGCATAAGTTACTGAGGACATAGTCAATTTCTCGGTTTCAGTCTGGGGACACGATTTCCTGTCTAACTTGGTAGCTTTATCCATAGGAGTTTCAACAGCTTTTGAATTTTCCATCCTGAACCGTTCTAAGATCTTTTGTATATAGGTTGCTTGAGACAAACCTAAAAATTTCTTTGGGCGATCCCTGATGATTTTTACCCCAAGGATAAAATTGGCTTCACCGAGGTCTTTCATCTCAAAGTTCGAGAATAGCCAATCTTTAGTCAATGTCAATAATTGACATTGAAGATTGCTTCAGCCCATAGATAGATTTCAACAATTTGCAGACTTTCTTTGGATACTTTTTGTCCACATAACCCATGGGCTGTTGCATGTATATCTCTTCATCCAAGTCACCATTTAAAAATGCGGTCTTTACATCCATCTGATATAACTCTAAGTCTAAACTTGCGACAATGGACAAGATCATGCGGATTGAGGAAAACTTTGCAACAGGTGAAAAGGTCTCCTCGTAATCAACGCCTTCTTTTTGTGTAAAACCTTTAGCAACTAATCGTGCTTTATACTTGTCCACTGTACCATCTGCCTTTCTTTTGATTTTAAGTACCCATTTGTTACCAATCGCTTTGCGATTGGAAGGCAGATCAACAAGTTCCTAGACTTTATTTTTCTCCATGGAAGCTATCTCTTCGTCCATAGCATTCACCCAATCGGCTGAGTTAGAAGATAATAATGCATCCTGATACGAATCAGGTTCATCATCATCAACTGCAACACAAGAGAATGTTTGCCCCTCAATATCGAAGTATCTTCGGGGAATCAATCCTCTTTCGCTTCGACGTAACTCAGGAGCCTGCTGAGATGTCCTCCCACTGTCTTGATGAACTATAGGAGTATCATCGTCTTGTGAAGCAAAATTCCCACTCTCCTGAGATACATCGGGTATTTCAAAAAGTTGGATTGGAACCTTTTGCTTAATTCGGCTTGGGTATCTATCTTCAACGAAGGTCACGTCTCGGGATTCTATCTCAATCCATCGTCCATGGTCCTCATAAACTAGAACGTATCCCTTTGAATGCATAGGGTACCTAATGAACACGCATTCAATGGTTTTACTATCAAGTTTACCTCTATGTGGAGTAGGTAGCAAAACATATCCCAAAGATCCCCAAGGGCGTAGGTTGGCTAGAGAAGGAGTTCTCCCAGACCACATCTCATATGGAGTCTTAGGAATAGATTTGGAAGGGACTCTATTTAGGACGTAGACGGCTGTTAACAGTGCGTCTCCCCAGAATGTGGTAGAGAGATTGGCTTGAGCCATCATCGATCTAACCATGTCCAATAATGTCTTATTCCTTCTCTCTGCAACACCATTTTGCTGTGGTGTGTAAGTCATTGTGTACTGCCGAACAATGCCAACATTTTCGCAATATGATTTAAACATTTCAGACGTATACTCGCCACCTCTATCAGATCGAAGGATTTTAATCTTTTTCTCAAGTTGATTTTCCACCTCAGCTTTATATTTAAGAAAACAATCAAAAGCCTCAGATTTGTGTGAGATGAGATACACATATCCATAACGCGAGTAATCGTCAATGAAAGTGACAAAGTATTGACATCCGTTTCTGGCATGTACATTAAAGGGTCCACAGATATCTGAATGGATTATCTCTAGTGTGCCCTTTGACCTAGCCGCTTTGGGAAATGGTTTCTTCGAAGTCTTCCCGGACACACAATGTTCACAAAATGGCAAATCAACTTTGGATAAGGAGTCTAACAGACAGAACGTACTAGTCTTGTCATACGATCCTTTCCGATGTGACTTAACCTCGCGTGCCATTTTTGAGATTCAGATACTACAGTTTCATTCGACATAGCAGACAAAGCAAGAGGTGCATTATCACATTCTACGTCTAAAATAAATAAATCTGAAATTAAATTACCCCATGCAAAGATGAGGTTATTCTGTCTCAAAGAAACTCTTGTCCCGGAAAATCGAATATCAAAACCATCAGCTAATAACCTAGAAACAGAAATTAAATTCCGACGCATCCCCGGTGCATATAGAATATCACGGAGTATTATTGTTCGCCCTATGCGCGTACGAAGATGGAAAACGCCAATCCCTTGTACGTCTTCAACAGCGTTATTGCCCATGTACAGCTTGTAACTCCCCTTGGCTACATGTCGGAATTCCTCGAGTCCTCGACGACTACTTGTCACGTGCTTTGTTGCGCCTGAATCCAAAATCCACTCGTTAGATATAGTATCAACGGAAAGGATTTCAGAACAAACGCCTACAAACAAAGTATTTAGTGACTGAGAAATTACCGTCTTTTTATGGGCGCACTGTCGAGCATAATGGCCGGAATTTCCACAGACAAAGCAGACTACATTTGTCTTTTTCTGCTTTTTCTTTCCGTTCCCCTTCTTGAGATTTGGAACAGTTGTTGTGGTCTTCTGTTCTTGGTTATTCTTCTTCGCCTTCTTGCGAGCTTTAGACCTTTTATTATTAGCTTTCCGCTTATGGGTCTCTGCTACAAAGGCCTTAGCCGAACCTGGCTGAATAGCATTCATTTCAACCTCACGTACCAAGTGGCTACAAAAGTCTCTGAACGTTGTGATTGAATCAGTATGTTCAGAATTCTTTTAATTTGGGCCCAAGATTCAGGCAAGGAACGGTGCATGGCTATAATCTTCTGATTTTCAGTCAATTTACACCCAACATTCCTAAGGGCACCTATCATTTGCTCCATCTTACGGATATGATCTTTGATGGGGCAGCCGACGGGCATCCTATACTCCTGGAATTCCAATTCCATTGCCCTAACTTTTACATCTGACTTTTGCGCATAGGCATCTGTCAGTGCTTCCCAGATTCCCTTAGCGGTTTCATACACTTCATACGTAGGTATGAGTTCTTTGTGCATGGTGCTAAGAAGGACATTTCGGGCTGAACGATTTTGTTTTCGCCACTTGTTGTAGCGAGTCATCGCAACCCTGTGTTCTTTTAAATTTCCATTTTCAGCCAAGATGGGTTCCTCTTGAGCTCCATCCAGTGTGTGCGATATGTCGTCCTCGTCCAGAAGGCATCGCACCGCGCGGGACCAGTCTTCGTAGTTGTTGCCGTCGAAATGTTGTCCTTTCAGTTGTTCAGCGATCAACGCTTTGGTGGTCATCTCTACATTGCATGAGTATCACTACTTAGCTAAGATCTAAGGTATTGACACTAATCATCAGCATTTCTACGTGTTAAACAAATTTTAATAATATAAAAGTAGTCAACACATCTTAACGAGATCTGAAAGTCCACATACCCGAATGGGCGGTGTAGAACAATCAAGTTCTCAAATTAAGATGAAATTGATACTTTTATAAAACTATAATTGCATAACATGCAACCTTCCATTATTTGGTTGCATACATCATTTGGTGGAAGACATTTAACTCCCACTCAGGTTATGCACAACCTTTAGCTTTAGGGAGGATTCTAGCACTAAGTTTTTCTTTGTGTTCAAATGAAAAATAAGGAGGGCTTAGATCTAAACATATCAAGCCTAATTATTTCACTCATATAAACATCACCATCAGAAAGGAAAAATAAAGTGCTAAGATATCAATTGAGTACTATCTTCACTTATGATCATGACCATTAGTGATAGATCCGATCATTACCATTAATGATCATTGTTGATGATGGATCCTTTCATCAACAGTGATCATCATGGTTGATAATCGTTTCGATCACTAATGAGTTTTAGATCAACGGTGAAGAAGTTATAATTAAGGAAACATTAATTCAACAAATATCTACATTCATCTTTCAACAAATCTATTAATGTGGAATTAGCAAAACTAAAGCATAGTTACTACACATGGACTTCATCCAACACATGTATGTTAACTAATTACGTGATTTGTACATGTGTACCATTATTCAACAAATGTACATGTGACAGTCAAGTTGTAGTTTGCCAACATATACTATTTGTGTAATCTACAGATTAGCCATTAACATGTGTAATCTGCACATCTACACATGTGTACATCAGGAATATAGACATCAACAGGTGTACATTTTTATAGCCCACCAAATCAGCCAACCTATGTATATATGTATACAGCACTAGTACAATAGTATACACGTGTACTATATATCATAGCACATGAATACACGTGTATACATGCAGCATTTGAATACATACGTGTACTACATATACACAGCACATGTATTCATTTGAATACACAGCACATGTATTCACGTGAATACACAACACATGTATACATTTGAATATACGTTGGCAGTATATATATATGTTGGCAAATTATATACAATAGTATGAATAGTTCAATCTGCTCTAATACTATATACAATAGTACATAAGGTGTATGAAATCATGATCATCTGGGTCCATCATAACATATATACAAAATATAATCCACCAAACACATGGAATTCAATCTAAAAAGAAAAGTTTGGCCACTTACTTTTTCAGATGAATATAATCGGAGATCCGCCGTTAAATTGCTCTGATACCACTGTAGGGAAATGCGGAAGGTGAGCCCCCAAGATCTGACGGTCTACACGATAATTGGGACCTTCACAAAGCTGTAGATTGATGCTCTAATGGCCCGTCTATCTACTACAGGAGCAGATTGAACTATTCATACCTCTGATCCTACGGTATATAGTGGTCCCGGATAGCGATCTATGGATCAGATCGTCTCAAGGACAAGCTTAACATGGACAGACTATGCTGCGCACTATCTCTGATTGTATACCCTCTATGTTTCTTATCTCCTTTACGAGAGAGGGCGTATTCCTTTTTATAGGATAAGAAGGAGATGGGATGAGACCAGAATATCCGGTCTTTTCCCAACCTCCTAACCAAAATCAAATTCAAATATGAATTTGAATTTTCAACTGAATGGAAAATACGCAGCGGAAAGAGTCAAACCAAATGGAACCCACCCACTAGTGATTGCTCACGAGTGGGCCCCACTGGCCTACGACCATCAGATATATGGTTAAAAAATTTAAATTTAAATTAAAAAAGGGGGGGGCTCTATCTCTGTCATTGCCCGACATCCCAAAAATAGGACAGGATGGCAAAAAAAACCCATCTAAATCCCTCCAAGTTGCAGTACCAGACAACCCCTTCACAGCCCCTATAATTCAAATTCTCTCTCTCTCTCTCTCTCTCTCTCTCTCTCTCTCTCTCTCTCTCTCTCTCTCTCTCTCTCTCTCTCTCTCTCTCTCTCTCATCTTCTCTCTCTCAATATATCTATGTCTATATATCTCTCTCTCTATGTATGTACTGTTCAAGACCCATGTTTTTTTGGGGCGAGGTTTTTTACCATCCATTTGAATTTTGCTCACATGGGTTTTCTTTGAAACATCAAAATAAGAAGAAAAAAATGTTTGTTTTTGAAATTTTTAATTGGTTTGAACTTTGAAATGGTAGTTTGATGGTCTTTTTATACCCAGACTGTCGATGTGGGGTCATTGTCTATTTGTCGGCATTATTGGTATTCAAAACGATGATACAGAGAAGCGGGCTTGATTTAATTAGTCCAAATACAGTACAGATTCCCCTGGCCTATGTTGAGTGTTGGTTGTATTGGGATCCGAGAGCAGTTGGAGCCTTGGAGGGTCTTATTTTTTTGAAAGCCGGCAAGTTGGGATTGTTTTCGATTAGTAGATCATGAATCAGATTCATTTAGGAGCAGGTGGAACTGTTCTCTAGATGCCATGGGGCGGCATCTGGGTATTCATCGATTTCTTTTCTATTGATGTGGGAGGTTTTGTTGGGGTCCAATGAGGAAGAATGCATGTGAATTTTGATTAGGACGACACGTGCATGAATGAGAATTTTGATTGAATTGATATGAAGTGAAGCTTGTTCAAATCAAGCTGTGCTCTTCAAACACTCAAGAAGCATTTGGTGGATCTATTCACTGTCTTTACAGGAACTTTCCAGATTGGTTTCGAGGGGAATTGGGTGGAACTGTCTTTAGGTATCTCATTTTTTTCAATTGGTTGTCGGTTTGTTAGGATCTGCCAAGGAGGATTCTTGATGTGAATGTGGGTGATTTTTTGTATCGGCAATGTGGGTGTGTGGAGAATGTGATTGAATCAATCGATGATTGGCGAATGAAGCGAAGCGTTGTTGAGTTTGTGCTGCCATCTTTTTGCGGGAAACGGTTGCAGGTATTGAACTACTCTTGCCAGAAATTGAAATATGTTGACATAATTCAAGATTTCTCTTCTTTTCTTTTATTTCCTCATTCATAGTAGAGTATGATCATCGATGGATAACAGGATTTTGGATTTGGAGTAAGAAACATGGAATTCGTTGCAATATGTTATATTTTAAAATTCTATAACAATAAGAAAGAGCGAAAATTGACTCTATATCGATCCTTCTTAGGACTATCAATATGGAGATGCAATCGAAATCATGTAATTGAAACAGGTTCGACAAGGCGATACTAATTCCAGATGCCCCATCTTCAACTGACACAAATGCTTGTGTGCACGATCCGGGATGTTGGTTGGTGCCTGTGGTGAATGTTCATTAGCCCAAAAGTCCGGTTGGTCCGTTTATCAGGTGGGACACGTGTATCAAGAAATAGATTATTAGAAAAATGACATCAACGATCATGTTCAACATGCATGTGTGATGAATGTCTTGTTATATTTTGTTTTAAAATATTATTAAAATTTAAATTTTCAAATTTTCGGTGATTTTCCTCCACATTTGAAAGTTGTGGTACTTTTGTATTGTGGGTTTTGTCCCACATCGGATTTGACAAAGTAAACTATCTTGTATATAAGATAGTCTTTTTGCCTAGGGCTTGTGCCCCTTTCAGGGGGCATGTGAATTTGGTCCTGTGGGGGGGCTATGCTAATAGCTCTAATCTATGCCATTGACCACACACGCGCGCGCGCGCGCCGAGCCGAGCCGAGCCTAGCCGTGCCGTGCCGTGCCGAGCCGAGCCGAGCCGAGCCGAGTCCGTGTCCGTGTCTGTGTCCGTGTCTGTGTCCGTGTCCGTGTCCGTGTGCGCGTGCGCGTGCGCGACGGGACGAGCTGGGCTGGGCTGGGCGTGGGCGTGGGCGCAGGCCCAGGCGCAGGTGCGGGTGCGGGTGCGGTGTGTGTGTACTCGCGTGGGTGTGTGTGTATGGGTACTCGCGGGACTTTATTTGCGAGTATGTACTCGCACTTGCGCCTTTTCGTTTTAAACCAGAGAGATGCATCCCTTCCGGTTGGTCGCATTTGTTGGGTTTAAACCCAACGGACCTAACCTTTTGTAAAGGGTGTTTATACACCACTTCGGAGTCTATATAATGACTTCCGATTCCAGTTTCTAATATATACGAAAATACTCTATCTTATAAAACTCTCTCTGATACAGATTTTTAAGCATTTTATTATTGAGTTCATCGCTGAGTCAACTCAGCACTTTCGGATTAAACTGCAAGTGGTTCGAGCCCGTGTACAGTGAGTGCACCGCTGGGACCGGGTCATAGTCGTTGTATCCTGGAGGTCGATTGCTCTGGAAACCTGTTGCACTTGGGACGCTGACCAAGGGGAGCAAATTCGATTTCAAGCCGAGTGACTCAGTCACGCCTCGACTCAATACAATAAGTTCTTTTTTCTCAAAACATTTTTTTTTTTTTTTTGGTTCTCGATTTTAAAGTCTATTTAATTCAACCAAATATCCAACAATCTTGAAATCGAATTGTTGAATTATATAGACTATGGCTACTGTAACTGTAAATGCTTCTGCTGAGTTAGCCAAAATCGAACCGTTCGCTGGACAATGCTTTAAACGGTGGAAACAAAAACTGATGTTCGCTCTGACCACCCTGAAAGTTTCATACATATTATCTGAATCATTTACTATAGATCCAGCAAATCAAACTGAAGTAACAGATGAAAATAATTGTAAAAACTATATTCTAAACTCTTTATCCAACGATCTATATGATGTGTATGCTTCTTACGTGTCTGCTAAAGACATATGGACTGCTTTAGAAAAGAAATACATATTGGAAGATGCAGGCGCTAAGAAACATGCAATCGCTAATTTTCTTCATTATGAAATGACAGATGATAAACCTGTCACAAATCAAATTCATGATTTTCAAAGTCTAGTTCATAAACTATCGACAGAAGGAATTAAGTTGGATGAAGTGTTTCTGTCAGGAGCGCTAATAGAAAAATTACCGCCCTCCTGGAAAGAATATAAAAATAGAATGAAACATAAAAAGAACTGCGTTTCTTTGGAAACCACTATCGTACATATACGAATAGAGGAGGCCAATAGAATCAGGGACCAAAAAGAAAATGGAAATGAGATAGATTCAAAGGCGAATCTTGTGGAGTCGAGTCGGGCAAATAAAAAAAAAGGAAACTGTCATAACTGTGGCAAACCTGGACATTACGCAAATGAATACAGGCTCAAAAAGAAGAATGCAAACAATCAATTCAAGAAAAAGGGAAACTGTTATAACTGTGGAAAGCCTGGGCATCATATTAAAACCTGCAGGCTTAAGAAAAACAAAGATAAGCCGCAGGCTAATCTTACAGAAACAGGCAATGAGTCTGACATGGTAGTAGCTGTGGTGTCAGAAGTCTTCCTTATAAACAACTTGGAGTGGGTGCTAGACACTGGTGCAACTAGGCACGTGTGCAAAGATCGTAGCATGTTTACCTCCTACCAAGTATCAGGAGATGATGAACAGGTGTTCATGGGTAATGCTAGAACGTCTCCAGTTGTAGGGAAAGGGAAAGTACTTCTGAAACTCACTTCTGGAAAGACTCTGATGTTGAATGATGTCCTACATGTGCCCGACATTAGACGGAACTTGGTCTCTGGTTCGCTCCTCAATAAGGCTGGTGTTAAGTTAGTATTTGATTCAGATAAACTTGTAATGACTAAGAATGGAACTTTTGTTGGTAAAGGATACTGTAGTGATGGTTTATTCATTGTAAATGTATCAAATGATAATAATAAGAAGGCATCTAGTTCTGTTTATATCGTTGAACCTTTTTATCTATGGCATAGTAGATTAGGTCATGTGAATAAAGTATCTTTGAAGAAAATGAAAAGATTAGGTTTATTACCTAATATATCTAATGAAGAATTCGAAAAATGTGAAACATGTGTAGAATCAAAATTCATTAGAAAACCCTTTAAACGAATAGAAAGATCATCTGTTCTATTAGAGTTAATACACAGTGACTTAGGTGATTTTAGAAATCACATGTCTAGAGGTGAAAAAAGATATTACATAACGTTTGTAGATGACTACTCTAGGTTCACTAGAGTCTATCTGTTAAGGAACAAAGATGAAGCTTTAGATGCTTTTTCTAAATACAAAATTGAAGTTGAAAATCAATTAAATATAAAAATTAAAAGACTTAGAACAGATAGAGGAGGAGAATATGAATCTTTTCAATTTAGAGAATTATGTGAAAAGAGTGGAATAGTTCACGAAACTACGGCTCCTTATACACCAGAACAGAATGGAATAGCAGAACGTAAGAATAGAACTCTAAAAGAGATGATGAATGCTATGTTAAACAGTTCAGGCTTACCCTCAAATATGTGGGGAGAAGCAATTTTGTCTGCTTGTTATATTCTAAATAGGATTCCATCTAAATCTTCTGAACAAACACCTTATGAACTTTGGAAGAATCATGTTCCTAGTTTTAAATATATTAAAGTGTGGGGGTGTCTTGCTAAAGTAGGATTACTTGAAACTAAGAAAAGAAAGTTAGGTCCTAAAACGACCGATTGTGTGTTTATAGGATACGCACAAAACAGTGCGGCCTACAGGTTTTTAGTTTTAAAAACTAAGGATAATATTCTAAATTCTAATACAATTATAGAAGCTAGGGATGCAGAGTTCTTTGAGAACGTATTCCCTATGAAATCTAAATCTATAGGAATAGAGAAAGTTAATGAATCAGATATCGCGTCTACTAGTAAAAGTGCTTGCGAGCAGGTAGTAGAAGATATACAACCAAGAAAAAGTACTAGGGTTAGAAAAGAAACTAACCTAGGAGATGGTTTTTTCACCTTTTTAGTAGAAGATGATCCTACAACGTATATAGAAGCAATTAACTCTCCAGATGCAACCTTTTGGAAGGAAGCAATAAATGATGAGTTAGAATCTATTATATCTAATAACACTTGGGAACTTGTAGACTTACCACCTGGAAACAAACCAATAGGATGTAAATGGGTGTTTAGAAAGAAAATAAAACCAGATGGGACTATTGATAAGTTTAAGGCTAGATTGGTAGCGAAAGGCTTTAAACAAAAGGAAGGATTAGATTATTTTGATACATATTCCCCTGTAACTAGAATTACATCAATCAGAGTCTTAATAGCGATAGCCTCCATATACAAACTGGTAGTACACCAGATGGATGTTAAGACAGCTTTCCTAAATGGAGACTTAGAAGAAGAAATATATATGGAGCAACCTGAGGGTTATAAGATATCAGGTAATGAAAATAAAGTATGTAAACTAATTAAATCACTATATGGTTTAAAACAAGCTCCTAAACAATGGCATGAAAAATTTGATGGTGTTTTAAAATCAAATGGTTATCATATAAATGATGTAGATAGATGTGTATATAGTAAAAGTTTTGAAAATGATTATGTTATTATATGCCTTTATGTTGATGACATGCTTATTTTTGGAACTAATATTAAATTAGTTAATGCAACTAAGAAATTCTTGTCATCTAAGTTTGACATGAAAGACTTAGGAGAGGCTAGTGTAATCTTGGGTATTGAAGTAACCAGGAAAGATGGTATTATTATATTATCACAATCTCATTACATTGAGAAGATATTGAGAAAATTTAACCATTTTGACTGTTTACCTGTCAGTACTCCTTATGATTATAGTGTGACTCTCATGAAGAATACAAAAAATAGTGTGTCTCAATTGAAATATTTCAGAATAATTGGTAGCCTCATGTATCTAACAAACTGCACTAGACCAGACATAGCTTTTGCAGTAGGAAGGCTAAGTAGATATACACATAACCCTGGAAAAGAACATTGGAATGCCTTGTCTAGGATTTTGAAATACCTAAAAGGCAGTATAGCCTATGGTTTACATTATAATGGTTTTCCTGCTGTATTGGAAGGATACAGTGATGCTAATTGGATTAGTGATTCAGATGAGACAAAATCCACGAGTGGATATGTCTTCACTTTGGGTGGGGGAGCGGTCTCTTGGAAGTCTACCAAGCAGACATGTATCGCTCGGTCTACTATGGAATCCGAGTTTGTTGCCTTAGAAAAGGCTGGATCAGAAGCCGAGTGGCTTAGAAATCTCTTAGCTGATATACCATTGTGGCCAAAGCCTGTATCGGCCGTGTTTATTCATTGTGACTGTCAAGCAGCTATAGCGAAAGCAAAGAGTAAAATATATAATGGAAAGAGCAGGCATATTAGACTCAGACACAACATAGTGAAACACATGTTGCGTGATGGAGTCATATCTATTGACTTTGTGAGGTCAGAAAAGAATCTAGCAGATCCTCTGACTAAAGGACTATCTAAAAGGTTAGTCAATGATACATCGAAGGGAATGGGGCTGAGCCTAATATATGAGCTGCCAGTGTCGGCAACCCAACCTATACAAGTGGAGATCCCATGAGATAGGTTCAATGGGTAAACAACAAGACACGAGGTAGACGATTGCACTGAGTTGTATGAGCCCCTTCTATGGTGTACAGTGCGAGCAGCAACGCAGAAGGATGAGTTGTTAGAACTCTTAATGAATCCATAGCCATATATTTGGTGGTGTATACAGTTGCTGCATACACTTGATGGAATTCACCTATATGGGTGTGGAGGTGGAGGCCGCTTCCTATGAGAATCTAGGCGAATTCTCTAGAGCACTCATGAAATCCAGGTAATGGTGTATGGCCGAAACGCACCGAACCGCAGAATCACTTGCAGAGGAAGAGTTGTGTGAGTGGCATGTACTTGCGATCTATATTAAAAGGATTCAGGTTCAAGACTATGGTGTCACCTGATTCCTGTAGACCTGTCTTGCTTACTCTAATGTCGGTTCAAGTCTATGGTGACACCGGCACCATTGCACAACTATTACGCTTTAATCCGAAAGAGTTTTAATTTTAAAACATGTGGGGGATTGTTATATTTTGTTTTAAAATATTATTAAAATTTGAATTTTCAAATTTTCGGTGATTTCCCTCCACATTTGAAAGTTGTGGTACTTTTGTGTTGTGGGTTTTGTCCCACATCGAATTTGACAAAGTAAACTATCTTGTATATAAGATAGTCTTTTTGCCTAGGGCTTGTGCCCCTTTCAGGGGGCATGTGAATTTGGTCCTGTGGGGGGCTATGCCAATAGCTCTAATCTATGCCATTGACCACACGCGCGCGCGCGCGGAGCCGAGCCGAGCCGCCTAGCCGTGCCGTGCCGTGCCGTGCCGAGCCGAGCCGAGCCGAGTCCGTGTCCGTGTCCGTGTCCGTGTCCGTGTCCGTGTCCGCGTGCGTGCGCGTGCGCGACGGGACGGGACGGGACGGGACGGGACGGGCTGGGCTGGGCTGGGCGTGGGCGTGGGCGCAGGCGCAGGCGCAGGTGCGGGTGCTGGTGCGGTGTGTGTGTACTCGCGTGGGTGTGTGTGTATGGGTACTCGCGGGACTTTATTTGCGAGTATGTACTCGCACTTGCGCCTTTTCGTTTTAAACCAGAGAGATGCATCCCTTCCGGTTGGTCGCATCTGTTGGGTTTAAACCCAACGGACCTAACCTTTTGTAAAGGGTGTTTATACACCACTTCGGAGTCTATATAATGACTTCCGATTCCAGTTTCTAATATATACGAAAATACTCTATCTTATAAAACTCTCTCTGATACAGATTTTAAGCATTTTATTACTGAGTTCATCGCTGAGTCAACTCAGCACTTTCGGATTAAACTGCAAGTGGTTCGAGCCCGTGTACAGTGAGTGCACCGCTGGGACCGGGTCATAGTCGTTGTATCCTGGAGGTCGATTGCTCTGGAAACCTGTTGCACTTGGGACGCTGACCAAGGGGAGCAAATTCGATTTCAAGCCGAGTGACTCAGTCACGCCTCGACTCAATACAATAAGTTCTTTTTTCTCAAAACATTTTTTTTTTTTTTTTTTTTGGTTCTCGATTTTAAAGTCTATTTAATTCAACCAAATATCCAACATGTCTCGGATGCCACAGGCATCTGCAATGATTGCACATCTGGCACAGGAGTTTGACACTTGAAGATGGGCTTTCTTGAATCAGCATTCCTGTGTTCGATAATTCTGTAAACATGTTTCTATGGATCTTGGTTTCTTGAATTAGGACATGTCATTGGCATCTTCTAAGAGCCTGTTTGGTAGACACCGAAAAATGAGTTTTTCTCATTTTAGATAACTGTAATTATGTATTAGAGATCATGATTGTTGGTTGTCAAAAAAAATATGATTCCTAATGCATAATCACAGTTAACTAAAATGAGATGAACCAATCTTTAGGGTCTGCCAAACAGGCCATAATTCTTTTTTTTAGGTCTTCAGTTGGTGACTCTGTTGACATCAAGTAATGTCCTTTATATTTCAGCTTCGATGTTTAGGAATATATATTTCTAGGCTCCTGTTCTGCATCATTGAAGTGTGGCACGTACCAAATGACAACATCTCTTGCAGTGATACTTGGAGGAGGTGTAGGAGCTGTTGGATTGGTGGCACTACTTGTATTCCTATGGTTCTGCCTACCACATAAGAGGAGTGTTTCAAGAACTTCTGAGACAGGTTCTTCAGATCCATCTCTTCAAGGTACATAGCCTTACTTTTGGGATGTGTTTGGGTGCACTACTGAATTCGATTGGGATAGCAGTTCAATTAACTGGAAATGGCCAAATTGCATTTACCTTCCGTAGTATTCATTTTGCAGTTAAATCCCTTCCAATTCCAACTTGAAAGTAACTTCTGCAATTTGAATACTATTACTACAAAGGTACTTATAATTTGGTAATTTCCACTAGATTGAACTAATTATTGCAATTCAATTATTTAATGTATCCAAACGCCAACTTAAGAGTATGTGAGAGTCATGTGGATTTCAGTCCGAAGAAAGTAATCATGCGGTTTTCTTGATAATTTGCAGCAGGACAAGCCATTGAATTGTCTCTTCTGAGAGGTGGCCCTCACCCATCCGACTCGCGAGAGGCAAGGCGTTTTATGTTGGACGAGTTAAACCTGGCTACAAAGAATTTCAGCGATATCAATCTGATCAGGCAAGGAAAATTTGGAGAAGTGTACAAGGGTTTGCTTAATGATGGGATGATTGTGGCCATCAAAAAGCGGCCTGGTGCACCTAATCAGGAACTTATCGAAGAGGTAATCGCATCTTTATCCACATGAGATTATGAAATAGAGCTCGTGTTACTTAGTTATAGATGCACTGAATTGAGTCGGTAGAGCCTGTGTTTTAACACCCAGATCAGACCAGTTTGGACTGGAACCAACCACCCAAATGGGCCAGGTCAGTCGAAACATAGCTTACTAGGTGCGTAACTGTTTTCTTAATATAAAAAACACCGATCAAGGGCCGAACTCATAACCTCCACCAAAAAAAAAAGCTTTCAATATGTATAACCAAGGAAATAAAAGACAAGCAAATTTAAATGCTCAAAATAACAAAAAATAAAACAATTTTATATACTTCTAAAAGAGTTATTGTAAGAGACCAAGTTCCCTATTTGTTTCGACCATGGAAATTCCCTATTTGCAACAAGTTTGTACATATGGAGCCCATGGTTGGTTTATCCAAGCCATTGACCTGATGGCCCATCATGGATAGACCATACCCGAAAAATCCCCTCAACTGGTCAACTCTAACCTTCCCACTGTTGGCATGCAAATATGTGGTTAAAAGGAATGCAGAAATAAGCCACATTCAGTGTAAGAAAGACCAAAGATTCGATGGCTAGGATCTTCCAATTTGGGATATTAGGGGAAATGGTCCAACCATATGGGGCCATCAGATCAATTGCTTGGATCGACCAACATGGACCCCACATCTACAAACTAGATGCACAACAGAGAAGTTTTGAACAGGGAGCTCAGGCTCTTATTGTAGATCTAGTTCTGTAATTTCAAAGTAAAACATATAATATAGACCATGTTATAGCATACGAGTCTATGCATAACATATTTTGGACTGATTACGCAGTCTGTTTTATAGAAATCTCTGTTTTACAAGATAGCATACAACCATATGCACATGTGTAATGATATGCATCAATATCTGCATTTTCTGGTTTTTCTTATCGTTTAAACGTGTTATATAATGAAGTTTTAATTTTCTGTTAGGTACGCTACTTGTCATCCATCAGGCATCGAAATATTGTGATTCTTTTGGGATATTGCCAGGAAAACAACCAGCAAATGCTTGTTTATGAGTACATAGCTGACGCAGGGGAGGACGTGAGGTCGAGCACCGTCTTCCTCAAGAGGATAACTATTCTAAATCCACGGAACTTCTCTGGACTCCTCACAGAGACTTTCTCGAATCCACGAGAAAAGAGAGCAGAAAATAGAAATAAATTCTAATATATTCGAAATAGATTAATGAATGCATAAAAACGAGTTCACAACCCTTTAAATAAGGGTACTAAGCAATGGGAAAGAAATCATAATCAAATTACAACTAAAACTCCTAGAATTCGCGACTTACTAGAAATAGTAAACTTAATATTTATAGACGGTCATGATGTCTACTAGTGCGCAAGGTTTTCGGCCAAAAATAGTAAGTGTCCTATTTGGCTTCACCAAACCGTTCCCCTAATTATTCTAAGCTCTTTTCACGTTGGGCGCAACTCCTAAAGCCCGACGGATGAAGAGTTATTGACGCAAGGGAGGACGTGAGGTCGAGCACCGTCTTCCTCAAGAGGATAACTATTCCGAATCCACGGAACTTCTCTGGACTCCTCACAGAAACTTCTCGAATCCACGAGAAAAGAGAGCAGAAAATAGAAATAAATTCTAAATAAATTCGAAATACATTAATGAATGAATAAAAACGAGTTCACAACCCTTTAAATAAGGGTACTAAGCAATGGGAAAGAAATCAGAATCAAACTACAACTAGGACTCCTAGAATTCGCGACTTACTATAAATAGTAAACTTACTATTTATAGACGGTCGTGATGTCTACTAGTGCGCAAGGTTTTCGGCCAAAAATAGTAAGTGTCCTATTTGGCTTCACCAACCCGTTCTCCTAATTATTCTAAGCTCTTTTCACGTTGGGCGCAACTCCTAAAGCTAGACGGATGAAGAGTTATAAGCAAACTAAAACTTACTATTTATAGTAAAAACGAAATTGAAACAGGAAAACGACCATCAAATCAGGGGTTTCTCGCAATTCCGAGTGTCGCAACCCAGCATAACTGGGTTGGTTGGCTAAAGTAGCTCGTTCTACCCCAAAATCATATATTTTTCGTCCGCTAACTCATCCCGGATTGCGAGATACGCCTGATTTAAGGTCTGATGGTCCAGATCACTTCTGTCGCCGACCGGGCCTTTTCTGATCCATCTTTGCCATGTAATTGTCCGCGACCCGCTCTACATCAGTCAAACTAAAACTTACTATTTATAGTAAAAACGAAATTGAAACAGGGAAACGACCGTGAAATCAGGGGTTTCTCGCAATTCCGAGCGTCGCAACCCGGCGTAGCTGGGTTGGTTGGCTAAAGTAGCTCGTTCTACCCCAAAATCATATATTTTACGTCGGTTAACTCATCCCGGATTGTGAGATATGCCTGATTGAAGGTCTGATGGTCCGGATCACTTCTGTCGCCGACCGGGCCTTTTCTGATCCATCTTTGCCATGTAATTGTCCGCGACCTGCCCTACATCAACAGCTAATGGCAGTGTTTCCAGTCACTTATATGGTAATTGTGTTGTTACTTCCAATATGAACTTATATGCAAGTTGGTCACATAGATCTATGGGTTTTTTTTTTCTCTAGGTGCAGCTCAGATCTCCAATGAACTGGTAGAATTCAAGAATAGGCTTTCAGTAGCTCTGGGAGCAGCTAAAGGTGATCATTTGCAAAATCAGGGAGCATTGGTGGCTTTCCTGGTATTAGATTTCTCTTGGTAAAATAAAATACATGATGGTCTAGAGCTCTCCTAAGCCCATATATACCTCTCCACATGCACTTCTAAACGTGGATATATATCCAATGCATGCATTAGGTGGTGTACTGTGTATAGGACCTAGCCCAAATATCAGACAATCAACTCATCAGGTGGGCCACACATGTATGAAACAATGGAAGGTTGTAAATAGAACTGCCAACTGCCCTCATTCAGCATACATGTTGTGGCCCACTCGATGCATAATTCAGATGTGCACCAAATTTTGGCACATGTGGCCACACATAGGTCACAATTCTAAAGCTCAGTGATTTGCTTCAGAACCAGGCTGAGTCAACTCAACCCTACGAGCTTTCAAGTCAATTCACTAAGAACTAGCTGGTGAATGTGGCTTGGTCCTGAATCAACCCATTGGGTCTGATTGTGGACTCAGTCGACTCGACATGACTCATGGTGACTTAAGCTGAGTCACAAGCTTGGTCAACTGTCATTTTTTTTCTTGTACGGTTGGAAATTTCTCCAGATAGACAATTTCCAACTATACGACCCATTTTGTCCCATTTACCTTTTAAAGCCCATTTCTTTTTAACTCCCCAGAATACTCCCCAGCCATACGGACGTCTTGCCATAGGTCGAAAATGCTCCTGCCTTTTTTTTGCAAGTACGGTCAAAGCAGTTGAGGACGATAATACCCGTACTCTTTAAAGTGGACCTGTGGCTACAAATTATAACCGTAGCCATAGATAACAAAATCCGTAGCCATAACACACACACACACACAAAAAAAAAAAAAAAAAATCCCATATCGAGACACGCTCATCGAACTGGTGATCCCCCGCCAGTTGCTGGCCTATCTAGCGAGGCCATGCCGATCCAACTACCCTCTATAGCTACGGATTATAACCATAGCCATAAGTACCATAGGCCTGTGAGGCAACCTCCTCCCACTCCTTTATATATATATATATTTCACACACACTCACCCCCACACACTCGTCCATTTATTTTGATGGCTCATTTTAAGGCATGCTTCGAAAAATGAAGTAGATCCAAACCTTAGGTGGACCACGCCACAGGAAACGGTTGTGATTGAATACCTACAATTAAAAACATCTTATGGGTCACTGGAGTTTTTATTTGCAATTCATCCTGTCGATAAAGTCAGAAAGAAGTTGAGCGGGGTAAACATGAAATTCAGCAGGGGAAACTGAAAATTGAGAGGGCCAAACTAGAAATTGAACGGGGCAAACATGAAATACCCCTGCTCTTCAAAACACATGCCTTTCTCACCCCATTTCAAAGAAAAACACTCATAAGCACGTTTTTCTTCCTATTTTCCTAACTAAAATCTTCATTTATCATTCTACGTACATTTGCCATTTTCCATATTGGCTAGGGTTACATGAAATCCTCCAAATTGGTTGCAGCCGCAATCTTTGATACTATGATCCCTCTATTTAATGTTTACCTAGCTGAATTTCATGCTAGGCTCTCTCTATTTAATGTTTGCCCAGCTCAATTTCATGATAGGCTCACTATATTTTCAGTTTCGCCCTACTGAATTTCATGTTTGCCCCGCTCAATTCTCAGTTTGTTCCGCTGAATTTCATGTTTGCCTCGCTCAATTTTCAGTTTGCCCCGCTCAATTTCATGTTTGCCCTGCTTAATTTCTAGTTTGCCCTACTCAATTTCATGTTGGCCCCACTGAATTTCTAGTTTGCCCTGCTCAATTTCACATTTGCCCCGCTCAATTTCTAGTTTGCCCCGCTGAAATTCAAGTTTGCCCTACTGAATTTCATGTTTGCCCTGCTGAATTTCATGTTGGCTCTACTGAATTTCATGTTTGCCCCGCTTAATTTTCAGTTTGCCCAGCTCAATTTCTAGTTTGCCCCGCTAATTTCATGCTCGAAATAATGAAGTGTTTGGTGAAAACATTAAATGCAGCATACAAACTAGAAATTGAGCAGGGCAAACATGAAATTGAGTAGGGCAAACTAGAAATTCAATGGGGCAAACACGAAATTCAACGAGGCAAACACGAAATTCAATGAGGCAAACATGAAATTGAGCTGGGCAAATTGAAAATTGAGCGGGGCAAACATGAAATTAAGCTGGGCAAACTTAAAATTGATCGTGGCAAACTGGAAATTGAGCGGGGCAAACATGAAATATCAGCGGGGCAAACTGAAAATTGAGCGAGGCAAACATGAAATTGAGCGGGGCAAACTCGAAATCTTCCACATACCTTTCTCTTCATCTTCCAAATACCCCACTCTTCATCTTCTAAATATCTTTCTCTTCATCTTTACACCACCATCTTTTCATCTTTCAAACATCTCTCCCTTGTATCACCAATGTATTAATATCGCTAATGTAATCACCAATATCTTCAACTATGTAAATTCTAGGTGTTGCTTGTATTGCCCACATTTCCGGTTATCAACGATATCGATATTGTTTTCGTATCCCTGACCAACGAAACTTGTAGCGATACCGATACTTTGAACACTGGTCCCAGGATTTTCTCCAACTGGAAAGCATTACCCAAATAGTTGATGGATTTTTATAGTTGAATGTGGACTATATGCAACTCCGGCGAATTCCAAGATCATTCCCTTCATTCCCACGAGTGTGTGTGAAAAAAAATATATATATATAAAAAGGAGTGGGGGGGCTGACACACCGGCCTACGATACCTATGGCTACGGATTATGCTATCTATGGCTACGGTTATAATCCGTAGCCATAGTTTTACTTTAAAGAGCAGGGGTATTTTTGTCCTCATCTGCTCTGACCGTACTTGCAAAAAATGCAGGGGCATTTTCGACCTTTGGTAAGACGTTCGTACGGCTGGGGAGGTAAAAAGAAGTGGGCTTAAAAGGGTAAATGGGCCATAAATGGGTCGTACAGTTGAAAATTTCTCCTCAACGCTCCGCTTCCAAGCAGTGAACCGTGGATGAGTAAACATTTTTTACACACACGTTTTTCGTGTGGTAATTGGAAAATGTGTAAAAGTCCAAACCGTTATAAAGGTGGACCCCACATTATAGAATCTTTTTCTAGAAATTTTGGTAGATTTGATCATGATATGGCCAATCATATACAAAATGATGAATGGATAAAAGAAATCAAATCAAAGGCCGTATTTACTTAAACTAATGATAAGATCAGCCTAATTATCAAATTAGGTTTCTACTGGATATAATCTACCTGATAAGTCGTTTGGATCAATCACACGTGGCACGTGTGGCAGGCTTTTACCAGAACTGCTTCCTCATAGCTGGTACAATGCGTTCAAGTTCAATTACATTAGGCACGTGTCCCACACTGCAAATAAAGAAATTTCCTACTGTACGACCCGTATATGGCCCACCAACCTTTTTAAGCCCACTTGCTTTTTAGCTTCCAAAAATAAGCCCCAGTTGTACGGCCCCATTTCTCGGGTTGAAAATGCCCCTACTTTTTCAGCCTTTTGATTTCTGAAAGATGGGGTTCCCTATGGCTACCTATTATAACGGTAGCCATAACCATAATGCTGCACCAATCTATGCAACTTTTTTTTTTCATGAAAAACTTTTTTCCCCCTACATTTTTCTCTAATGCATATTTATATAAATATGAATATATAATCATATATAAAAAATATTCTCTCTTTTTATTCGTTTATTTCTTTATTCATTTAACAAGAATATCTTCTAAACCAAAATTACTTACTTGATGTACCAAGTGTGATTTTGGGGTAGGAGAAGCTACTTTAACCAACCAACCTAGTTATTTTCTAAGATTCCATCAGGTCAATGGTCAAAAATCCATTTCATTCACTTCGCGATCAATTTCAATCACTTCGCGGTCAATTTCATTCACTTTGCGGTCAATTTAAATCAGTTCGAGGTGAATTTCATTAACTTCGCGATCAATTTCATTCACTTTGCAGTCAATTTCAATCACTCTACGATCAATTCCTTTCATTTCACGGTCAATTTCATGCATTTCACGGTCAATTCCGGTGATTCCCCTTCATTTCACGGTTAATTCAATTTATTTCATGGTCAATTCCCTTCATTTCACGGTTAATTCAATTTATTTCATGGTCAATTCCCTTCACTTCACGGTAAACTCAATTCATTTCACAGTCAATTCCCTTCACTTCACAGTCAATTCCATGCATTTCACGGTCAATTTTGGCGATTCCCTTTACTTCACGGTCAATTCAATTCATTTCACAGTCAATTCCCTTCACTTCACGGCCAATTCCCTTCATTTCACGGTTAATTCCCTTCATTTCATAGTCAATTCCATGCATTTTACAGTTAATTCTGGCGATTCCCCTTCACTTCACGGTCAATTCAATTCATTTCACGGTCAATTCCCTTCACTTCATGGTCAATTCAATTCATTTCACGGTTAATTCCCTTCATTTCACAGTCAATCCCATGCATTTCATGGTCAATTCTGGCAATTCCCCTTCACTTCACAATCAATTCAATTCATTTCATGGTCAAATCCCTTCACTTCACGGTCAATTCCATGCATTTCACGGTCAATTCCGGCAATTCCCCTTCACTTCACGGTCAATTCAATTCATTTCACGGTCAATTTCCTTCACTTCATGGTTAACTCAATTAATTTCACAGTCAATTTCCTTCACTTCATGGTCAATTCCATGCATTTCACGGTCAATTCCGGCGATTACCCTTCAATTAACGGTCAATTCAATTCATTTCACGGTCAATTCCCTTCCCTTCATGGTCAATTCAATTCATTTCACAGTTAACTCCCTTCATTTCATGGTCAATTCCATGCATTTCACAGTCAATTCTTGTGATTCCCCTTCACTTCACGGTCAATTCAATTCATTTCATGATCAATTCCCTTCACTTCATGGTCAATTCAATTCATTTCATGATTAATTCCCTTCATTTCACGGTCAATTCAATGCATTTCATGGTCAATTCCGGCAATTCCCTTCACTTCACAGCCAATTCAATTCATTTCACAGTCAATTCCCTTCACTTCACGGTCAATTCCAACAATTCCCCTTCACTTCATAGTCAACTCAATTCATTTCATGGTCAATTCCCTTCCCGTCATGGTAAATTCCATACATTTTGCGGTCAATTACCTTCACTTTACGGTCAATTCCATACATTTCACGGTCAATTTCTGCGATTCCCCTTCACTTCACGTTCAATTCAATTCATTTCACGGTCAATTCCCTTCACTTCACGGTCAATTCAATTCATTTCATGTTTAATTCCCTTCATTTCACGGTCAATTCCATGCATTTCATGGTCAATTCCGAAGATTCCCCTTCACTTCACGGTAAATTCAAATCATTTCACGGTCAATTCAATTCATTTCACGGTTAATTCCCTTCATTTCACGGTCAATTCCATGCATTTCACGGTCAATTCCGGCAATTCTCCTTCACTTCACAGTCAATTCAATTCATTTCACGGTCAATTCCCTTCACCTCACAGTCAATTCCATGCATTTCACGGTCAATTCGGCAATTCCCCTACACTTCACGGTTAGCTCAATTCATTTCACGGTCAATCCCTTCACTTCACGGTAAATTTCATGCATTTCGCAGTCAATTCCCCTCACTTCACAGTCAATTTCATGCATTTCACGGTCAATTCCGGCGATTCTCCTTCACTTCATGGTCAATTCAATTCATTTCACGGTCAATTCCCTTCACTTCTCGGTCAACTCATTCATTTCACAGTCAATTCCCTTCACTTCACGGTAAATTCCATGCATTTCACAGTCAATTCTGGCTATTCCCCCTCATTTCACGGTCGATCCAATTCAATTCACGGTCAATTCCCTTCACGTCACGGTCAATTCAATTCATTTTACGGTTAATTTTCTTCATTTCACGGTCAATTCCATGCATTTCAGAGTCAATTCCGGCGATTCCCCTTCACTTCACGGTCAATTCAATTCATTTCATGGTTAATTCCCTTCATTTCACGGTCAATTCCGGCAATTCCCCTTCACTTCACGGTCAATTCCCTTAACTTCACGATCATTTCCATGTATTTCACGATCAATTCGCTTCACTTCACGGTCAATTCCGGGCGATTCCCCTTCACTTCACGGTCAATTCTATGCATTTCACAGTCAATTCCCTTCACTTCACAGTCAATTCCATGCATTTCACGGTCAATTCCCTTCACTTCACGGTCATTTCCATTCATTTCACGGTCAATTCCAGTGAATCTCCTTCACTTCATGGTCAATTCCATGCATTTCACAGTCAATTTCCTTCACTTCACGGTCATTTCCATTCATTTCATGGTCAATTCCGGCGATTCCCCTTCACTTCACTGTCATTTCCATTCATTTCACGGTCAATTCCGGCGATTCCCCTTCACTTCACGGTCAATTCCATGCATTTCACGGTCAATTCCCTTCACTTCACGGTCATTTCCATTCATTTCACGGTCAATTCCCTTCACTTCAAGGTCAATTCTATGCATTTCACGGTCAATCCCAGCGATTTCCCTTCACTTCACGGTCATTTCCATGCATTTCACAGTCAATCCCCTTCATTTCACGGTCAATTCCATGCATTTCATGATCAATTCCCTTCACTTCACGGTCAATTCTCTTCATTTCACGGTCAATCCCCTTCACTTCATGGTCAATTCCATGCATTTCATGATCAATTCCGGTGATTCCCCTTCACTTTACAGTCAAATCAAGGTTTTTAGATTTGTGGAGGATTTATAGAGAAAGATTTGAGAAAATAGAAGAGAAAGTGTGTGCTTGGGTTTGGGTCTTGGATAAAAGAGATGGGGAAGACAAAATTTTATGATATAGGGTTGGCCCAGCCGATCGGGCTTGGGGCGATTGCAAGAGGGTGGACAACAATTCGGGGACGACCGGGTCAGTGGGTATCTTATTATGTATAACTTTAGCTATTAATTTCCTTTTTAAGTTGTACGTATTTTATCATGTATGTTTACTTATATTGGTTTTTCGTCGTTGTTGTCACTATTCACATCCTTACGCACAACATGTTCGAGGGAAAACGGTGCAAAGGTACGATGACCTAACATACCTATTTGGTAATGACCGAGCGATTGGATTGCATGCTTCCACAGGAAACATGCGTAATACTCAGCCATCGAGAAGGTCTAGGGATCCTAATACTTCACTGACACCGTCGGTCGATCTAAATGACGATACGCTTGTGTTATCGAGTGACGATGTAGGAGACAGTGCGCCTAACATCCACTGGTCGTATCAAAGTCGTGATGGTACTCATATTGCAAACCGAAGTTCGTCTGTGAATGGGAACAACTCGGTCAACACAGGAAGCACAAACAATTCATGGAAGAGAGCTATGATGAATTGCCCTTGTGATAGCATAGGCAAAGGAATGAGTGATGTTGTTGAAGCCGTCAAGTCATTTACTATTACCATACACCAAGGGAAGGACATGATACGTATATCCCAGGTTGTACCAACTTTGGAGCAGATTGAGAGCCTTACAGGTCATGAGATCATACGTGCAACAAGGATACTATTGAAAGATAAACAACAATTTGCTTCATTCCTTTCTCTCACTGAGCATAGAAGGTTGGAGTTTGTGCTGATGTTGTCTGCTTCCGATCAGTAGTCCAACTGAGCATGGTCCCTTCCACCTGACCGTATGGGTTTCTATTTTGTTGGACATGACTTTTTTTGGTTACACGTGCTAGTTGTGTTCACTAGCTGGATGAATGTGGGTTATTTTGGATGATCTTTTTTGTTTCTTTTTTGGATTGTGATGTGTATTTAATGATCTATCCATTAATGCATGTTAACCTGCATTACCTATTTTAATTTGCTGGTAAATTTGTTTTAATTATATGACTATCCTGTTCATATTTACAATATTTATATGATAAGCTTTAACGGTCGTCAACCCGACATCTATTATATGTGGGAGGAGTGTCATTAACAGGTTGAGGGATATTCCTCAGCCCAATTCCGTGGCTACAAATCGGCGTCGGAGGCCTTTACTCAATGGACTGCTTTTTGCGAGGTTTCAGCGCATCAGAATGTAGCAGTGGTCGAATTGGAAGAGGATTATGAGAACATGGGATCGACGCATGCCCTGCGTTGCATTGCCAGTTGCAGCAACGATCTTATAGGGAGCTCCAGATCAACATCATATTACTGTCATTATAGTGCTGGCCACGGGACACAGGGAGATGGTGTTGAAGAAATGCCGCATGCAATAGAGGCCGTAAGACAGTTAATATTCGGTTGCTTGATTTTTATCATCGCCATTCATCTCGTCTCGTGGCGCTACTAGCTTTTACATTTGTTTAATTTTTTTGGACGTTTTGGGATATGTTTTAGACAATTATTTACATAGGTTTTGTAGTGTTATGGACAGTGAAAACATATGTTATTGCATGTTTTGGACAAGGATTTGTTGATATATCTACGAAAGACTTCCAGTAGCAGTATGAACCCTTCTTCAAATATATTACATAGCAGTAATTTGTTTTGGATCTGCTAAAGAGGATAAATTTCTATAAATAGGTCATTCTTGCACTCATAGAAGACTTCATTAAACAGTTGGTTGCTTTGAATTGATTCAAAGCCTGTAACCTTCATCATCTCCGAGCAGATAACATCTTCACCACTGGAAATCATGGAAATGACAATAGTCATGGGCTCAAGCGACTCAAACCCCACTTCGGGTTCTGTTTTGATGGGCGTCGGAGCTTTGAACAAATCTCCTTCCCCTCTTAAGTCATACTTTGAAACTGTGGAGGTCTGAACAGATCTCCTTTCCCTCAAAGTTCTTCAAATTCACTTGGTTAATATCAGGAACAACAACTTGTATCTAACAGGTACAACAAACATAAAATTTTAGTTGATTAATAAAATACCACCCACATTTAAACCACCAACCGATTAGAAGAGAGTGCGATCCTTCGGCATCTTCTTGTGTCGAGTATTAGAACACAGTGAAAAACCCTGAATGATGATCCTTGAGACTGATCACAGAGTTGTAACTTTACGAGTTATTAGTTATTTAAACCAAGTAGCACGCATGATTAAAGTTGAATGAACAACTTGGATGAAAGATGTACAAAAATTGGGGTCGAGAACACATTGACCGGTGACCGGTGGTCACTGTGAGCAATGGTCAACAATCTTACTGTTTTTGAAATTGCAATGCAAATCAAACATCATTTGTAGCTGTATTAGAGGTGAGGTGGTGGACACCATAACATCCTTATCGATTTGACATGTCTATTATACCAATGAACCAAAACACTACTGGTGATTTTATCTCTAGTACACCGTATTTTTTGTATTAAACAAACATGTAGCAACAGTCAACTGTAGTAGTATCAATCATTACAATTACATGTAATAAGCTATTATTACTTCTTTACATCAAAATACAATGTAATGTGGAAAACCAAATAGGCCCTAAAGTAGCTTCTCCTACCCAAAATCATATATGGTATGTCAAGTAACTAATTTGGGTTTAGAAGATATTCTTGTTAAATGAATAAGAAAAAATTGAAAAAAAAAAAAAAAGAGTTTTTTTATATGCTTATATATACATATTTATATAAATATGTATTAGAGAAAAATGTAGGTAGAATAAGGTTCTCCATGAGTTTAAGAAAAAAAAAAAAAAAAAAAAAGTGCACAGTGTGTTGTGGCATTCCGGCTATCCGTGCTACAGTTATAATCCGTAGCCACTTACCCGGTCGAACGTATCCAACCAATTCGACCTTGCTGGCTTCTTCTTCTTTTTTTTTTTTATGTATAAATCCCCATCACTTTTTGTGGGTCCCATTATGAGGTATGTGATATATCCAAACCGTCCATCTATTTTTCAAACTCGTATTAAGGATTGAGACGAAAAATAAGTTAGATCTAGCAATCAAGTAGACCACACTATAAAAGGCCGTGGAGGATTGAACGTCTACCATTGAAACCCTTTTAGGGGTCACAGAAGTTTTGGATCATTATGAAATTTTTTTTTCCTCTTCATCCAAGTCTTTGTGACAATATGAATAGATTGAATGGTGAATAAATGTTTTGGTGGGCCCTACAAAATTTTTAACGGTGAAAATCAATTTTCCGGCGGCTCTCTGTGGTGTGGTCCAGTTGATCTTTTGGATATGATTTTTTTTTTTTTTTTTTGAATAATGCTCCGAAATGATCTTGGAATATGGATGAACATTGTGGATATAATAAATATATAACTGTGGGGCCACGTAACTTTGATCTCTTTTGAGCCGTTCGTACAACTCGGAGTTCGAGGAGCGTCAGCGCTCGTCTTCCAGGCGATTCGCTTCTGGAAGGAAAAGCGGGGGCATTTCCGACCTAAGAAATGCTATCGTACAGCTGGGGCTTAATCTTGGGAAGTAAAAGCAAGTGGGCTTAAAAAGGTTGGTGGGCATATATGGGTCGATCGGTAGGAAATTTCTCATCCCCGAATTGCGTAGGAAGCAAGCACGGGCTACGCGGATTTCCTGCTCGAGAGCCTTTGGCAGGAAGTTACTGCCAAGGATGCTGGGTGGAGCCAGCTTAATGTTGGTGAGAAATCCACCCCGTTCATCCGTTTTTCAAGCTTCTTTTAGGACATGGAGCAAAAAACGATATGTATCCAAAACTTAAGTGGGTCACACCAGAGGAAAAGTTAGGGAAAAAAAAAAAAATTCTACCATTGAAACTTTCCTAGGCTCCACCTTGATGTTTATATGCCATCCAAACAGTTTATAAGGTCAATCCCACTGGAATGAAGTGAAAATACAAAAATAATAATAATAATAAAATAATAAAATAATAAAAAATAATAATAATAAATCCTGATACCAAACTTTTATGGCTATAAGATTGTTTCAACAGTGTTTCCTGAATCCCACTGTTTCCTCTCGTGTGACCCACTTGAGTTTTGGATCCACTTACTTTTGGTCATATGTCTTAAAATTAATTCGAAAAACGGATGTAGAGAGTGGATTTCTCACAAAAATCCCATTGGCCCCACCCAGCATCCTTTCCCAGAACTTACTACCAAAGGCTTTGGCAGGAAAGTCGCTACCGGCCAACTTTGACTGGACCCAACGCGTCAACTAGAGCGTCTTTTTCTCGTAGCGCGTGAAACAGCGACAATGTGGGACCCACCATGCAGAAAACATATCCACTCCATCCATCATGTTATATTCTCAATATCAGTACCTGAAACCAGGAATCAGCCAGATCGACGATTCAGGTAGGCCACACCACAATGGGGGTGGAATGCCAACCGTAGGTTTGAATAGGGGCCACAGTGGCGTGTATTCATCAAACCGGTTAATCAAGTGTAAAAGTCTGGGATGATGCAATATTAAAGAAAAACAGGCTGATCGAGAACTGAATCGGGCCACAGCCCATGAACTTAGAG